>CAJPEV010000096.1:0-150734 GCA_905338385.1 Darwinula stevensoni
CAGCTTTCCATGGGTCTCCGTTTGTTTGAAGCAAAGAGAACTATTTTAAAAATATGTTCCCCGAAAAGGTGTGCCCCTATGGCGTGTATCACCCAAGTGGAATTTTTCCTGAACTCAGCATGTGAATAGCGACTTATATCAGTCAGTCACGATCGTCTATATATTATACTAGCGAGTTTGTTTGCCTTTCGGGCAAACTTTTGGCAAAGCCAAATAGAAAGAGAGGTAATGGGCGAGAACTGAACCCTGGTCTCACGATTACCGGTCCAATGTGCTACCACTGCACCACCAAAACGCAGTCACACAGTGGTAGATTTCGTTGACATCCTTATCCATCACGATAACTATTTAAAAAAAAAACTTTTCCCCCCAAAATTTGTACCCCCAGGGCATAAACCTCCAAAGTCGGATTTTTTCTGAACTCTGCACCCCAAAAGGTACATGTGTACCAAGTTTCAGATTTCTATCTCTTCTGGAACATGGTTAGAATTAGCGTCAGTCAGTCAGTCAGTCACGATCGTCTATATATATTAGATACTAGCGACTTTGTTTGCCCTTCGGGCAAATTAACTCGCTATGGACGCGCCTTCGGCGCTCTCCTCTCTAAGGCATCCGATTTCGATGCTCACCTCTACTAATCGGTCAAACTCCTTTGTTCATGGGTTCAACTCTCGCACCTTTAAAGTAAAAGTGTCAAAGAACATATTCATAATGACGCCGTGTCATTTGTAGCATAAGGATCACGAATTAACAATTGTGTGTCGTTTAGTGTTCCATTGGTGTATTCAATTCCTGTCTATGGTCGGGGCACTCTTGGTAGCATATCATTCCTTAAAAAAAGTAAGAATAATAACAGCCATATAACCACATAAGCCACTTCAGAGTTTTAACAATAAGATGGCTATTAAAGATCAATGTAGGCCTAAAAAATCGGCAAAGGGTTGAATATTACCTTGCTGAATCATTTCCATTAGTGCAAGTACCGCCAATGTCGATCTGTATCTGTAGTATGCTAGCCAACAGCTATTTATTTTCAATCCTGTTTCCTTTGAGGAGTAGTATGAATGAAAGTAGTATTGGTATAAGCGTCCATCCATGGGGTAGTCCTAGGCCTGCGAAATTTGTCCCCAGGGCGTGTACACCCCCCACTCTCCCTCCCTCCGAAGTTTGAATTCCTCTACAGTGAACAATGTAGCAATAACACCCACTTCCTTCAATGACTGAGGAGGAAGGAACGTGTTCATCAGAATGGCGTAAGCCTACATCTCCATCGGGGGGGGGGGGGGGGGGGGGGGAAGCAAACTCAGAAACCAGCTTCTGTGATGGTGCGGGCAGGTATCACTCCAGAGAGTAGCCCACCATTGGTTTTCGTGCCTTCTGGTATAACGTTCAAGACGACTGTCTGCCATGACCTCATCCTGGAGGGTAGGAAGCAGACACATAAGCTCATTACTTCTGAGTTTCAAAGCGATGATTCCAATTCGACTGTAGGGACTTTATCGTTATTATATATTCTGGCGAAAGGACTCTATGGCAGTTCCTTTTTCAAATTCTTCTAAAGGTTTCATACAGTTGTCTATGAAAAACCGTATAAACCGTATATGCAGCCCGTAGCTATACCTCCCCGTTTTGTTAAAGTGTGAGCTTTTGCCTAATCTCATCATGTCTAGAACATGGTTAGAATTAGCGTTAGTCAGTCAGTCAGTCAGTTACCATCGTCTATATATATTAGATTAGATACTGATGTGCCCTGTTAACTTTCTTAGGGGCTTTCTATCGGTGATTCTCTCCAAAGGATATTATTGCTCACCACTTTCCTTTGCGAATGCATAATTAATGCCATGAATGCCCCATGGAAGCTTGGGGGGACTCGGAAAGTGGAGTCTTCGCTTAAATCAGCAAATACACCTTAACAGCTGAAAACCCTATTTTTTTCGCTTATTAGAGGAAGAATTTCTGAATTGATGAATAATGCCCAATGGAAAGTGACATTATTGGCCAGCTATCTCACAGCATTGACAAGGATGAGAGAGAGAGAGAGGTGCTCAAGTAGCAAAGGAACGTTGAGGACGTTTAACACCTGTTCAAAAGAGTTTTTTATAATAACGAATAATTTGAACTTTTTTTAACCGCTCTAAATACTGGATATTTGAACAGTGAACGACAGTTTCCGAGGACGTTCATAGAACGTTGCCAACACATTGAATGAATCGTTCATTAAACATTCCTTGAACGTTCCGGTGCTACTTGGGTGGATTTTAAATGGTCGTTAAACGTCGTTGTTTGCCGCCGTCATACTCTATGCAATAGTCTCGTAATAAGAACGAAATGTGCATTCGATGCGATCATTAGTAAGACAAATTTAACGTTCATGTAGACGACAAAGTAGCACCTTTGTATTGCCGATAAGGGAGATGATAAGGGAAAGTTTTCTCTTCATGCCGCCTGATAGATTTCGAGCCATGGAACCCAGTGGTAGCAACATGCGGTCGGTGTAACTTCTGCCAGCATTCATGGAGTCCTTCTTTGTCAGGCCTCTCAGCTGCACGGAACCGGGCGGTGAGTGAAGAGACCCAGACTGGGAGAATGGTAGCGGGGTGGAAAGCGAACCTGGCCGAAGAGGAGGATGTGCTCCGCTACAGTGAGTTCTGGGAAGAGCATGCTCTGCTGTGGGCACAATCCTAGGGTGTCCCGAACTTTGTCCATGCTGTGGCGGATGTCGTAGCTGTTCACTATTGCCGTGCCTCCGGTCGTCGAATACATCCCTACATAATCATTCAATACTAACGTTTGTGCAGAATGTCAGTAAAGAAGTGGTAGAAGAACCTGTTGACAGATATGCTCGTGAACGCACATGGCAAGAGAAGCTTAGGCTCAAAATTTGTTTAATTTTGAGCCGAAACTCAAGAATCTTTCATTTCAATGTCTTTCACTGGGAAAAAAGGTCGTGAGGTCAAAAGGTCAAAAATATAAATCAAATATACAGGGTGACACAAAAATTATGTGCAATTCAGAAAAACATTGCTGGTTCTGAGCTAACATGTTGGAGAACTTTTGGTTTGGTTTCAATGCAAAGTTTATGGTACGGGAGAATTATTTTCACCAAAACCTCTATTAGTTTCGTCATGTCACTGTCCAATTAAGATCAAAGGTCTGACGTTATCAATTTGCATGAAGCTAGGAAATTACCCTTTGAGATCTTCCGGCTGCTCCAGAACAACGGCTACAACCTGAACTTCATCAAACGTACTATCAAGCGGTTCCTTGAGACAAACTCTACTGAGAATCGTCATCGATCATGTCTAACAAAGCTTGTGTCAACCACTGTCAACATCAAAAGAGTTCGATCTCTAATTCGTCGCAATCCGGAGCGATCTATGAGAAAATGGCCCAAACAACGAAGATAACGCACTCAGAAACCAGCTTCTGTGATGGTGCGGGCAGGTATCACTCCAGAGAGTAGCCCACCATTGGTTTTCGTGCCTTCTGGTATAACGTTCAAGACGACTGTCTGCCATGACCTCATCCTGGAGGGTACAGTAAAGCCCTGGGCCAAGCAGCACATTGGGAACCGCAAAGGGACTTTTCAACCTGACTCTGCCCCAGCTCACTAGGCAAAGATTACTCAGGCCTTCTGCAACAAAGAATTCATCACCTCGGCAAAATGGCTTCCGTGTCGTCCCGACCCGAAGCCGGTGGACTTTTCTGCGTGGATAATTTTGGAAAACAAAGCCTATGCTACTACACATGCATCAGTCGAGTCCCTGCAGCATGCCCTTCAAAAGGAATGGTTCAAAACCTCCCAAGAAGCGCTGCTTGCCGCAGTCTGTTTTTCTTCGCGATTGTATGGAAGTTAAATGGCTATTTTGAGTCATTTTGCTGATATTATCGGTTGAAATAGTTGTAGTTTCTAACACTGTTGTCCCCGGTTGTTAGCTGTTTAAGGAAGTTGCAAAATGTTGAAGGAAGTAAGTGTACAGAACTTTTGTGTCACACTGTATTTTGGCAGAAACCCTCTGTGGATGGATTGCCCAGAGATGAACTATATAGAGTGATCAACTACTAGTAGAAAGGCGAACGTAACCTGCATGTGATTGCTACTTTGGAGCTCATATTCTGGTCATGGGTTGGAATTAATCTATTTGTCTTCGCAACGATAGTCCCAATCCGTGGCCAGAATACAAAGCAACCAGGATATCCTTTTTTTTTTCCTTGGCCAGTTTAAGCTTGCTAAAAGTTTAGGCATTAATTAGACTATCAGGAAAAGCTTATTCTGCTTTCGCCCAACTATCATTCAGCTAGTCCCGAATCCCATGTGAACATTGTCACAGGACCCCAATAGTGACGATTTGTGGACAGGAATCGGAATTGCGAACATAATTAAATTAAAACTATCAATAGGGCGCGACAGTCTCCATCTTTCTCCACCATGGGTGACACATAAATAATAATATACTTGATAATGTCATGCAGATAGTACTGTCTGCTTGACCCTCATGCGGTCATTCATCAATACTTACCAGCTTTGCACTAGACGAAAGTTTCAATCTCGATGTAACTACAACATAGACTGAATAAGACTGAATAGTTCAATCGTAACGATTGATTTAACCGCCTTTTGAATACGATATTTGTTTCCAAATTAGCTTTTAAAAAAGTCTCCACTTCCCCTCAAAATTTCAGCTTCTCTCTTGAATGTTCAATAATTTAATTGCAATAAGAAATGCGATTTACATTTCCCTGTAGTAGAGGGAATTCGGTCAAATTTATTCAGGACGTTCAGGTAAGGTTTATTGCCTGAGAGCCAGACCCCAGAACTCTCCTTGAACGTACCCGTGATGATCGACATGATGGTGGTCTTGCCGGCGCCGTTGTGGCCTAGGAGCACCGTTATGTCCCCCTCGCAGGCGGACAGCGACAGACTGTCGACAGCCGCCATCCGGACAGTGCTCGTCTGAAAGACTTTCCTCAGGTTTACGATCTCGATCCCGGCTTTTCGATTCCGGTGATCCTCTTCGAAATATTGTCCTCGCCTTGGCGAATTCCCTTTCACCCTCTCTTCCGAGTCCCTCTTAGTTTTTTCCGTCGGGCACCAAAATGACGGCTGAAATGGAGGAAGTCTCGTCAAAGGTAGCCTCAGTTTTGCCAAATTTAATTAATTTCTCGTGATCTTATCTCAGATACTACAGCAACAACCTTGAATACCTATATTGTAATATACTTTTTAAGAGCTCAAACCTCAGGATCTCGCCATAGTTCATGGTTTATATCGATGAAAGGCATGGCTACTTCGAATTCGCCATCGATATAAAGAACGAAAATCGATTAATTGATTAATAAAGTTCGAGAAAAGTATAACTGATTTGATTCCGATGTAACCTTTTACCTTTCGCCGATGAGCAATTGTATTCCTCTCTGAGCGCATCTGGAGGAACGAAATTGGGCACGATTGTCACACTCTGAACCAAGAATCGCTCAAGCTATTTTGAAGTTCTATCTCCCCGGGGTTTGGTAGAAGGGAGACAAAATGCATCATGAGGCTTCTTGTTTCAGCCCAATAGAAATCACTTCAGGTTTCAGCCATACCTGAGAAATTTCCTCAATACATCTGCACACATGACCGCGCACAAACAATTAATTTTTATATTTTTTGCTCTCGAGACTCACTTTGAGGAAGAAGTAGATCGGCTCGGCCAAGCCATATTTCCCCGGCCTGACAGTGTCCATGTATCCGGTCAGAACGAAGAAGATGAGAATGTCGGCCAATAGCATGAGCATGACCATTCCCGGCGTTATCTGGCTGAGGAAATGTGGGCGCTCGAAGAGGTTATTCCACTTCAGACCGTCACCTGTCAAATTGCGAAATCGAGACTCTCCCAAATCGTGAACTCATTGCAAGGTCTCGAGAAGCTACAGATGGAAATTCCTTTATCGTCAAGTCACTCTTGAAAGATATGTCGAACGAAATGAACTATTGAACGTATAATGAATTGAATAATGAACGTATTGACTGCGTCATTCCAGCACGAGTTGACTCAGGCGCAACCATTCTACCACCGGCACACGAGTAGCGAATGATGTAGGATCATATTCATCCACAATCGCGCACATAACTTCTAAGGATTCCACAAATCTTTCAAACAGTCTTTCCCGAGAAATTGAGTCTACTATAATTTCAACGTGTGTCTACTGATGAAGTCGCTCTCAGCTTGCACTGGATATGTGTTTTGTCATGTTAAACGTTTCTTGCACCATCTCTAATGGGATTTTTAATTTTCCGATCATTTGTCCAAATGAGCCATCAACTTTTGAAGTCATTACTTCAGTTGTTTCTGAAAAAGAAATTGTCTTGGGAGTGCGTAGAGGCTGCTTTTTACAGCAACATCGGGCAAAAAATGTTTTAAATCGTCCGCCAGTATCCACCTGAATTAAACGACACTGTGGACCAAAATCAGGTATGAAATCAGATGGATGCTCCACCTGGTCATGTACCTTAGTTTACCTTGAAACAAGTGGATGTGTCCTCTGTGTTAGGTTTTTAACAAGGTTAACAAAAAATCCAGCAAGGGAAATTACGCCTAATGCGACATCCACTTGTTTCGAAATGCATCCGGTTCAAAATCCACCTCGGGGTGCACTTTTGTGAGGAAACCAACCTCTTTTCTCTAAGCAGCCGACGATGCAGAACGCAAAGATGAGTGCCACATTTGGGAAGAGGCAGAGTGTGGCGACCGAGTTTGGGGCCAGCAGAGTCACATGTTCCGTCAGCAAAAGGTCAAGTGCCAGGTTGAAGGCTGGGACGAGCGAGCTGCTCAACGTCACTGACATCGCGAACGGGATCGTCAGCGACACTGCATGGAGTCATTCGTTTCATTAATGCTGGGACTCAATCCACGTTGAAAGTTAATTTCCTGTTTGCGTTAGAAATAGGACATTACCGAGCTGCAAAATTATTTTAACACTTTCACCAATAAAATTGGTTGACGAATTGATTTGAATGGAATTACGGCGTCACCCAGAAATTTGCGCCAGACTAGCACTGACGCCATGATACCCTCCATCAGAATATTCTAATTTCAGAATATTCTAATGGAGTTTATCAGGTATTAACTAAAATTGGAATATGACTGCTTGGCCTGCTCTCTGGAAGGAATCAATGAGCGCGTATTACTTTTCTTCAACCTCGTCTAGCAACAAAATTCAACCTCTTCGTATTCCTCTCTGAGACATGAACAAAATTTGACGTGCTTCTTCCTCTAACGACACAGAGTTTGTCCCTGAAATTTAAGCTCTATCTCCTCGGTGATGCAAAGAACTGCATCACGCTTTTAGATGTGAATTTTATTCCAGTATTTTTATATCTGTCACGAAGGGTAGGGAGCTGGGAAAAATAAAAACCTTTGAAAACCACTCCACTCCTATGGAGTTTTTGGATGAAAGGGGCCTACAATCGGTCTGACGCTAAGCGTCCTCTTGTAAATGGGCCATGAGAGAATGAATAGGCCTGCGAATGGCCTAACCTTACATTTGTCTTTGTCTTTGTCGAGGTGTCTCAAAGACTTGGGATAAATCCTTACTAGTATGGGCCCAATTGACCCAGTAGGTCTAGAGTTGAGCCTCTTTTGATCTAAGAAAAGCAGACCTAGACCTGACCCAAACACTGTCCGTCGGTTAAGCATGGGCTTCACATTACTGAGTTTCGTAGAGAGGGGAGACGGATGGGGGGGAGGGGAAAGTGAAGGTGAGGGTGAGGTTGGGGTAGAAGAAAAGGGAAATCCTTTGAAAATTGGTTTTCCTATTACTACGTGATTATATTACCATGTCTTGAAGTTGTTTAACACTAACGTCCCAGAGCAGGAGGAAATATATCCCAAGTCAAATTTCTTAGAATTGCCACAAAAACAAGAAATTTTACTATTTCTCACAAATTTCCGCTTAGTGACCCGAAGGGGTCTTGTGATAGCACACGATTGATACATTTCCAAACGGATGTCCTCGAAAGGATCAGAGGCTAACATTTCTGGAAGATGGTGGTGACGAAATAGCTGAATCCTAGAAAGGCGAGGCCGAAGAGGAAGAATAGGAGAAAGATGAGAAACTTGTCGGAATGGGGAATGTATCCGGCGACGCTAGCGAACACGATCGCTGTGATGGAAACGAGGATGACAGGCAGGATCCCGGTCGCGAAGTGGCTCAACCAGTACAGGCTCCGTGACATCCCCATCATCTTCATCAACTCCTATTGCATTTACACAGTGATTATTGCTTACCTTTGCATGCCTTTTGCATGCACATAGCATGCAAACTACATACGTCTTGCATAAGCATGGTACATATTGAGCACATAGTGCACACCTTTTGCACGTTATTAGTATACATTGCATGAGTACAGCATACCTATTCTGTCACTCGGAGTGGGATTCGCAATTAAGTCCCAGCAAAAATTTATTTAAAATATATATATATTATTTTCCTACTCATCGTCATGGCATCCTCTATGGTGAGATGTACGAAGTGCGTTCCAAAACTTCGTACCGGAGGCATTTTTGGGGCCGACTCAAAACTAGGGCGGAATTCTGCGGGCGCCTATATCGTCCTTGGTCGCTTGCCTATCAGCAGTGAGCTTTGTGTCATTGAGAAAATTGTTTTGCGTACGTTGCAACAATTTTAGTGAACCTTTTTTTGTATAGTGGTACAATAAATGAAATTCACTCATAAAGAGCAAGGAGCTGTCGTGAAAATTCTCTTTATCGCGCGAAGTAGAAACGATTGAAATTCTCCGACAGCTTAGGAAAGTTTATGGCAATGCTGTCGTCGCGGATCGCACCGTTCGCAAGTGGATTCATGAGTTTCTTGGAGGAAGAGACTGTAGAAAGGACGCTGATGATTCAGGGAGTCCAAAGACTTTACTGACGCAAGAAATTGTTCGCCGCAAGGAGATGATGGTTATGGAGGACAGACAGCGGACAATCGACGACATCTATTTAGCTCTGGGATTGTCTCGGGGGAGCATCTCCCGCATTTTGACTGAATAACTCAACACGAACAATATTAGCGAGGTCTGGGAGCCCCATGCTTGACGATCATAGAAAACAGGCAAGTTTGGACATTCGTCGCTTTAAACGACAAGCGTTTGTCGGTTGATCCTGGTTGACAAGCAGGTTGATCCTGCAGAATTTTTTAATCGAATTATTACAGTGGAGGAGTCCTGGATCCTACTCTTGAATTGGGAAACCGAAAAGCAATCCAAACAATGGGAACACTGCAACTAACCGCTTCCGGAAAAGTTCAGACAAGCGGCATCGAATGATCAAGTTCCCCACGCAATTTTTTTAGGATAAGCATGGACACACACCAGGTCCTGGTAGTATTATCCATTGCTTGTCCTTTGGACCGCAAAGGACAAACAAATAATGACCAATAACAAGTTACTACCAGGACGTGCTTCAAAACGATTTACTTCCTGCTGTGCCCAAATTCTGCCTGCAACTGGCAAATGCATCCTTCTCCGGGAAAACGCAACACTTCACACTGCTCGCGTTGTGCTGCCGTTTGTGCTGCAAATTCTGCATCAAGAACTGCACTTGGAAGTTCGAATAACCAGTGGTTTAAACTTACTTGTAAAGATTGGTTCGTCCAGTGCTATGAAAACTGGATAAAACGTTGACGACTGTGTCTCGAGAATGACGGTGACTCCGTTAAAAGAAAAAACGTGAAGCAACGCTGTCCCTCCATTTGTGATTCGATCACATTAACACGGTACGGACTTTCTGAACGCATTTCATAATTACGAAATCCCAATCACATTTCGTTATTGCGATTATATATTATTATATCAAGTATTAGGTTCGGGTCGTTCCTTCAGCGTACTTTCGCTTGTACCTTGTGAAGAACGCTTAGTAACGTGGCGCGTGTACCTGGAAGGAGACACTTTGATTTCAGTGCATTGCTTGATTTCGGTGCATACCTTGATACCAGATTGTCTCTCCCGGACGATGCTAAGATGCTGGAGGGGGATTAGGAAGAAGTAGACGCCGACCATAAGCAGGGGGATCGCCACAACATGTTTTTCTTCATTGTGTGACGAATCCAGAAAGTTATTCGAGGATGGCATCCGTTGTACCGCTACCTTTTCAACGAACAAGATATAATAAAATAATTATTGTCTGTTTCAAGAATTGGCTTGTAAATCGTCCATGAGTAAAGCTAAAATCGTACGATAGTGAATGCGACTCTTTCATCCGAATTGGACACGTTACTTGTTGCATCTAATCATCTCCAAAATTTCTAATGGAATCGACTGGCTGCCAGACCGCATAGATGGCAGATTGACTGACTTGTAAAGCGATGATCGATCAGCAAGTTAACCGAAATATGGAAGAAGGTTAGTGGCATATGCCCGACACGGAAATGGCATTGGGGTATATCATATGTCATACCAAAGCTTCCCTGAAGATCGGCTCGGAAAGATTCCGAAAAACCGGACCCCAACCCTGCTTGGCTCTGATCCAGGCACTGTTCACGAGAAGCTCAATGGGAATGAACTCGCTGGAATAATACTCTGAAAAGAACAGTAAAAAGCTGCAGATCAGAATTTTTAAGGCTAGAGACCACCTTGAACTCATTCTTTCCATTAGAGGATATACTGCTTACCATGATGTTTTTCGGTTTCGTATTTGGAACAAGGAGAGCTGAACAGCGCGGAGGAGACGGAGAACGGGGAAATGAAGTCGTCCGTCGTCCTGATTTTATAGCGCAAGTTTTCATCGTCGTCATCGAGAAACACAACTGCGCCTCTAACTATCACGGGCTCCGTCGCTTGCAATTCGTTCAACTTCAGGAAATCCAGAAGATCGTCCTCTTTCCAGAAGGTTCGGATTGCACCTGAGGGAGGAAAATAGGTGCGCTGCATCAGATGGGTTTTGCTGCATCGGTAGGGTTTCCACATGTCGGAGTGGATTCGTAGCATCGGTGGAGATTCCTTGGTTGCGATGACCCAATCGCCCTTTTCTGCTTTTAGCCTAACATGAAGTATTGGACCCACATGCATGATGAAAAGAAGTCTTGGAACGACTCAATAGGGCATACTGGGTCCTATAGGAACATGCAGGTATTGTACCCGCTACGTCTGTTTTCCTGCCTGTTGGTATTTAGAAGAAAGTTGGATTGAAAATGGTGGAAAATCCCATTGGAGTCAATGGCGACTGGGCGCCACGAGCTCAACAAGAATGGTTACCAATCGCTGCACGCATGCCTATACCGTTCCTGTAGGTGTGCCATCGCCTGTTTTTCCTCAGCTCAGTGGCTCTCCCATAGTCATGGTAACACGTACACACAAGAGGCCATGAACGATCGGAAACGTGCTCGGTTGGTTTCAATGTGATTGGCGTGAGGCCGCCGATAAAAGTCCAAACATCACATCGTCCTACGAGGCGACGATAATAAAAATAATAACTTGATCTTTGCGTAGCCCTTCGTCTTCGCTCGGCGTCAGTTTCTTGTCCTTTGCAATGACGATTAACGAAGAGCAGGGGCAGACCGAGAAATTTGGGGTGCTTTTGCCACGTCCTGTGTTCTCACATGGCCTGTCAGGGGGCAGGGGGACGGGAGTGTTGCGACCACCAGCCATGACCATGTGCTCATTCATTGCCTGTAAATACTTCCATGCTTTTGCACGGGCTACCTTGTATTGCGTTGGAAAGAAAGTCTTGCAACACTTTATAAAACTATTTATTCAAATTTTCAAAGGAATGATGGGCGGGGCTTTGCATTTGTATATGCTGGAATGTTCTCGAAGCTTCTGCCCTCGGGGTATATTAGGCGGCTTCTGCCATTAGTTGGCATCCATGGCTCCGATCGAACAAGCAACTCTTCGCCCCATCGTCTATTACGAGTTCCTCCAAGGACACTCTACGAAAGCCGCCGCGGACAACATCTGCGCTGCATTCGAGGGCAACGTCGTCCACTATTCCACGGTGTCTCGATGGTTGAAACGCTTGGAATCTGGTGACACGACCTTCGGAGATCGACCACGCTCAGGACGTCCATCTACAGTCGATGACGTCGATACAGTCGATACACTTGGAGTCACCCATATGGCCATTGGCAACCATCTGAACGACCTCGGCTATCGGAAGGTTTACTCGATATGGGTGCCTCATCAGCTCAGCGACTCTGACAAAGCAAGCCGTGTCAGTGTCTGCGAATCACTGCTCCTTCGTCCGCACAGAAAGGACCTTCAGAAGGAAATCGTTACTGGAGATGAGAGCTGGGTCCTCTACGTCAACCATACTCCCAAGAGTCAATGGCTTCCACGAGGAGAATTGCCGCCACATGAACCGAAACCAGGGTTCCATGAGAAGGTTCTTCTCTGCTGCTGGTGGGATTCAGAAGGAATGTTGTACCATGAGCTCCTGCCAACCGGTACCACCGTGACTGCCGTCGTCTACGCTGCTCAACTTCAGAAGTTGGCTGGCGTCATTCAAAAAGAGCGTCCTAAACGCGACAAAGTTCTCATTCTGCATGACAACGCTCGTCCACGTGTTGCGAAGATGACTTGCCAGACAATTTCGGAACCTGGCTGGGAAGTTTTACCCCATCCAGCGTATTCTCTGGACTTGGCCCCTTCCGACTCTCACTTGTTCCGGGCCCTCAAGAATCACCTGCGGAACGAGGCCTTCGACGATCGGGCACCACTCGAAAATGATGTCGGCCGTTTCTTCGCTTCGCAATCGCCAGAGTTCTCGGCAAAGGGCATCGAGCAGTTACCCGTGCGTTGGGAACATGTCATAGACAACAATGGTCATTACAATGTAGACTGAAATTGCATTTCAATAAAGTAATAATATTTTGAAAAATTTGCGAAGAGTGTTGCAAGACTTTCTTTCCAACCCAATAGTATGCATCATCCGTAGAAAACTAGTATGTGTTAAAATGTAGTAAACAGTAACCATGAAGTAATCCGTTATCTTCATTATTAATGACCATAACGGATTTGAGAAACTGTTGAATATAACGATTCTGAAGCGTTCGACAAGGTTTGTAAATTTCGTGGTATGTTTGACTACGAAAATTCAACTTAATGCTGCATGTGTGATTGTGTTGATGGATCTAAGAATTATAATTATATAACATTTAATTAAGTTACCGGTGATGGTCCTGGGTCTTTCCCCACTTCCCTCATATCTTCAGGACTTCAGTCCCCATAAATAAATTAAAGAGAGCAGAACTTATTTCAAATCCAAGTCAGAATTCTGCAGTCCCTTAATGATAGGAGATGTGGGGCGAGAAAAGCCTGGTCAAAGGGGCGAGTGCTTTATGACGCAATTTTCTTCAGACTATACCTCAATAAAAGTACATTTGAACGGAATACGTTGCTTTTCGACCTTGTTTGGAACCTGGCTTCGCATTCGACATTTCCCGGTTGTGAAACAGCCCATGATTCAAACTTGAACTTGAATGAGATACTCTAGGAGGATTGGCACTCTTCTCCGGCGCAGAAGTGCCACGGAATTATAGTGAATCGGATAACTGACTCGTCCCAAGGGTTTCCCGCAGCAAGTCGGTGACGTTTCGAGCCACTTCCGTGTCGTTCGGGGCAAAGAGGAGGAGCTTCGATCCCCAGATAGGCCAGAACCCTTGAAGGAAATCTCGTTCAGTAATCACTGGATTGGTCGGCGGCTTCGTGGAATCATTGATGTTAACATGGAAATACAGGCCGGGAAGGGGGAAGAGGATCAGGATGACGACCTCCAATCCAGTCAGCAGCGGATGTCTCCATCGCAACAACAGGTTCTTCCACACGAGTAAGACGAACTTCCTGGCGACCCCGGTCATATCGAGGAATCTGCTGAAAGGATGACTCTACTCATTTCGAGTGACCATGATAAACTCTGGAACGGCTTACCATGTCCCTTTCGAGTGCACTCTTCGATCAAGAGTGAAATGAATGAACATCGACGGAGAACTTTTGAAATCAAGAGGAACAGATAAGTCGGACGCGGGAATCCGATTGATTTTACCAAAAATAGGCATTTTTTTGTTCTGTGGACGAGGTTCGAACAAGCAACACATTTTGTATCCACTAGTAGAGTTTCTTAAAACAAAAAAGTCCAGGAATCTGTAGTGGATTCGTGGACAGAGAACCAAGTTTAATATAAAGAATAAGTATATTGAGGGTCTGGTATGAGGGGGATATGACCACAGAGAATTATGTCATGACATGAAGGTGCCGAGAGGTACGAGCGAGATGGATTTGCTCTTCGAAGGACGTAAGCGCAATATTTATTACGAAGTTATGCAGTAGCACATGAGAAAAAGAAAGTGAAAGCTCCAGGACGGTGTGTAATTCCGTCGCGAAACGCGCAGTTACATCTGGATACATAGGGAGCGCTGCATTGGTCTTGGAAAAAAAAATTGATAGATTTCCACAAGAGAATTTCCGGGCATTTTATAATATTACCTCGTCTCATATTACTCATATTCATGATATTAACCTGGCTTCATTCGAATTCAATGTTTCTTTTTTTCTCCTGATGCACCAGAACTGTCATGAATGGAAAAATACTCTTTTTTCACAATTCCTCTCTTCGTCAAGAACATTGTCAGATTTATAAGTTCTCCGGAAGAACAATTGCTCTTTAGGATATGTATCCCTATTGGAACTTTTCTTTCGTGTCATTATATAAAATTTCAGCATGTAAGGCAGCAGTAGCTATTAATAAAAGAAATGGGGTCGTTCAAAATAACCATATCCCATGTGGTTTCCCAGGAATTCCATTTAGATATGACAACTTAAATTTTGAACACCAACAGTTAAAAAACACGTTCCCCCTTGGTTCCTCTTCTTCATTCCGCAAACTCCCTACAGACGATCGTTTTAGTTAGATTGCTCCACACGAGTATTTTAAGAATCCTTTCGTAATTGAGGCAGAGAACACGGAGGCTTTCTTTTTGGCCGATTTCCGCAATTTGTGAATTCGGAGCGAAGCACTTTCTTCTGGCTACGCGTCTCATATTCCTTCGTGCATGTGCGTAAGACAGTGCAAAATATATCTGAACAGAATTTGCTGCAGGTTTCCTCGATGCGTAAGTCATCATTGTTCTCATCTTCTGCATCCGTTAACTCATCAACATTGCGGATTTTCACCAGTTTCGGTTCAAAGTCTTTGTCATCATAAGCGTTTGTCGCACGGTAATTACCTACATTCCTCATCCTCGCTGAGGCGATGAAGATGGAATGGAAACTGATCTAAAACATGGATCCAGAAGCCCTGACTTCCCCTGACCCCTTCCACATCAAAAATACCTAATCAGGACTTGCTACCCTGTGAATGACTTTGTCATGGCTTACTGTTTTGTCTATCAGGTGATTCTATCTTCCTTTATATCTCGAGATAAAAGCTCTGCACGCTAAAGGTGACTGCACAATATATTTTTTTTTAAGTGAGTTTAGGGTGTGTGATGGTTGGAAAATGATTGTGCATGCATTTGGAGGTGTTTTCTAACGCGTTCATTTCCTCCCCGGGAGGCTCGCATAGCACTCCTAAGGGTGTGCAGGCTCTCCCTCCTAATAAGTGGGTCCATGTGAGCACCGTCGGGGTTTCCAATACTCCTTTCAACTGAAAGAAAGGGGTCATCCTCACCACTGCCGGAGGGGTGACCCACTTTGGCTAATTTTCACCCCAGGGGGTGCTATGGCTCAGTTACAAAAACACTGTTGGATTAAGGTTTCAGGAGCCCCGAGGCAGAACACGCACCACCCTTCGCCCAATCTTGCGAAGAACGATGTAACTGAAAATGAAATCCTCCCAAGCTGCATGTTTACTGAACATATCAATTTTTTGCAAACAATGTAAATTTATTGCGATAACCATGAAAATGACATCACGTTTACGTAAAATTTACGTTCCTATATTTACGTCACCAAAGTGTACGCNCGTTTACGTAAAATTTACGTTCCTATATTTACGTCACCAAAGTGTACGCGTATTTTACATAAACTAGACATCACTCCATCTGACACGAAGTACATGATATCAAATTCATGCAAAGATAACATCAACACTTTCCGTATGAAACTTTAGTCGACCATCACGCAGTTGTAATACTAGAATTCCTCACTAGATGGAACCATTGTTTCCTGCACCCTACATATGCTACTAAGTACTGTCTTTCTCGATATAGTTTCAGGTTTTCTTAACACCCGTCCACTTTTTATTATGCAATCCATAAATATATATATGGAAAGCAGGAAATCATTGCATATTTTTAATAATATATCCCAAGCAGCATGTTTCTATTAATTTTATATAAATTGAATGTAAATTTTTTGTCCATTTTATATCTATTTCACGCAAACCATCATGAAGATTTTGTCAACATGTTTGCAGAAATGTCACCTCTGGAATACGTAAACGGTGATATAAAATTAACGTAAATTTTACGTAAAATTGACCTTCCCGTTAACATCCCCAACAGCATGTTTACATTCATTTTACTTAAAATTGATGTTAATTTTCCTCTAAAATGCATGTGTGTTTAAAGACCTAATTCGTACTTTTGAAGGGAATTGATAGACTGTATTTCTCCCATCCCTTTCCACACTTTAGAACTCAAGGTTACTTGGACGAGTACGAGTACAAATGTACTCATCTTACCAGCATTCAAGAGTACCAAGATGACTCACTAGTTCCTCCTCCCGTAAAAGGACCTAGAGAGGAGGAATTCATGTTTAGAGTTCTCTTCGATCTAATATACAGTAGCGCACAAAAGTGTTAGCACGATGTGTTTTTTCGGCGTAAATCAACTGAACGCTGAGAAAAAAAAGGCGTTCCGACTGGAACACAACATGCGAGACTGTTTCAAACTGATCTTCGTAGTTTGAACACAAAGAGATCGTTTTGTTTTTTAATTATTTTAAAATCTATTTTCTATTGGCGCCAACTGTGCACCTGTAATACACGGTCTGGCAATAAAGTTCCCAGACTGATTTTTTTCTGAGTCTGTCAATATCACAAACATTATTTTCATTCCATGGACTGATAGATTATACTATTGGGCAGTGCTGTGTCAGTTCTCATCTGACGAGCACCTTGAATGAGAGTTTGGCTGGCAATGTAGCAACGCAGTGTGTAAGGCGTCTGTCACATTCCCAGCATGAAGCAATGCTTCATCACATTTCGTCTCAATCCGGGGAATACAGCTGTAGCGATCCATCAAAGTTTGCAAGAATTGTCTTGTCATACTCCAAGAATCTTGAATAGTTTTCAAGGCTTTCAGCCAGAAGAAATAACATTGAATATAATGATTGGTTCAGCCATCCCTAGGGTGAATGGTTGGTGATGGTTGGGGTTGAGGTGGATCTGAGTGTCTTCACTACTTGCTAAAGACCTTGAAGGTCATTTTAAATTATTCGAGCATAACAAGGAACTTTTCAAGACACTTCTGCAACATTCGATGGATTACTGCAGCTGTATTCCCCGGTTCGAGACAAAATGTGATGAAGCATTGCTTCACTCTGGGAATATGACAGACGCCGTTCACACTGCGTTGCTACATTGCCAGCCAAACTCTCATTCAAGGTGCTAGTCAGATGAGAACTGACACAGCACTGCCCAACAGTCTAATATATCTGTCCATGGAATGAAAATAATGTTTGTGATATTGACAGACTCACAAAAAAATAAGTCCGGGAGCTTTATTGCCAGACCTCGTATTACAGGTGCACAGTTGAAGCCAACAGAAAATAGATGAAAAAATAATTAAAAAATCAAAATGATCTCTGTGTTCAAACTACGAAGACCAGTTTGAAATAGTCTCACATGTTGTGTTCCAGTCGGAACGCTTTCTCTCAGCGTTCAGTTGATTTACGCCGAAAAGTCACATCGTGCTAATACTTTTGAGCGCTACTGTATATATTTAATCACCTAGAAATGGAATACATGAATTGAAGAAGTACAACTTACAGGCAGATGTTGTGAGGGCTCGCACAGGGCTGAAGGATGCAAGCTTGATGCCAACCTGATGGATCTTGAGGCTGAGAGCAGCTGCATGTAGAAACCCACACCCCTGCATCTCTCTGGACCTTTGATGCCTGTTTTTGAACAACAGTGGCAACAGGCCATCTCATGCTTCACCCATCCTTTTACCTAAGTAGGAAAAAGCTGAAAGGGGCTGGTTGGGTGAATTCACCCTGGGAACTCTGCATTGCTATTCCCACCCTTGCCAGATGTATGCAGAGTGAATGTGAAAAGGAAAGACTCACATAGCAGCAGGCATAAAAACATATTTATTGACTGGAATGTTTTTACATAAATCACAGAAGATAAATCTGTCAGAAATTCAGTAGCAATATTTTCCACAACCTTCTCAACACATGCATATGACAGCACACTGCATGATTGTCTTCTAGCAATATAACCACAGGCATAAAAGAAAACCCAAAGAGCATGCCATTCCACAGCAAACAGGAGGAAGTTAAGACACTATAGGTAAAAAATAAGGAAGAGTTCTACTCCAGCTAAAAAGTGATAATTGGGAACTAACAATTCTAAAATTGGTAGATAACAGCTCAGAGACCTGCTCCATGCTTGAGGTTGACCCATAAAATGATTTCACTGGATTTCCCCTTCACCATAGCTATTTATCACAGCTTCTAAAACTTAAACCCCAAGCATTCAGCTACAAAGTACCTGCATATCAGCTTATAAAAGAAACACAAGACTGCAATATTTTGGACTTCATCCATGCAACATTTTATTATCATATAAAAGTGAAGAGCTTATATTGCATACACAAAAAAATTAAATAATATCAAAAGTTTCATGGTAAGTCTGTCAAGATCTCCATGACATAACTGTAAAATTATCCATTCCTTCCTCCTGCCAGACATTGGGTGCAGGCAAGCAAGATTTCACATAATTACTTTCATCTCTATGAGTGGTCCTTGCTGCTAACTTCATGGGAAGCAACAATGGCAATTAAATTGCTAAGAATTTTGGGCAAATAGGTGGTGAAAGCTACATCCTGACTAATTCTCTACTTAGCATTATTAAGCCTTCATGCAAGATCCTTCCTAATTTCACAGACTGACACATGGGATTTACAGCATGGAGCATTTCATAATATAACAGGGAATTAGCCCAGCAAATTGACTCCAAATTTAAAAAAAGGACTATCATTGTGCTTCTTACAAGTCCTTGAGGTGTCCCCCCCAGCAAAATGTCTTTGTTTAATTCACAGGACCCTATAGTGCAGCGTGTTCTGTGTGCCTGGGAAACAGGTACAGAAATTTCAAACATTGTTTTGCCTCATTCTGAGGCAAACTGTCTGAATAAAGCATTGATATTTTGTACAACATGCTGGAAAATGGACTTCTCACTCTGCAGGTATTTTGTGCTGATAGCTGCTCTAGCTGATGACAGAGTGGAGTTCAAGGCATCTGCCAAATTAGACAGATATAGGCCTTGGGGAGAATGCTCGGGAGTTAAGTTTGATATGTGGCATCCTTGACCCAGCAAGCAACTTGATTATAATTTCCAAATTTCAACTGAAAGCTCTTTAAAATAATTAATGAAAGGATAGCTGTCAAGAAAAGACAACGAGGCACAATGATTATCAGTGATAATAAGGCCTGTTAGGGCTACTGGTAGGCCATGGACTATAGCATTTCATTGCAATTTCACAAAAAATCATCAATCCATCCATTGCCATGAAAAGGAAGTCACTTAATTGGAAGATGCTCACCAATTACTAACTATGATTCTTTCATTCTTTCACCCTCTGACTGAATGCAACTATTCAGAAAGAGTTGGCAACCTGAGAATCCCACACAGAATCATGATCCAGTGCCATGAATTTTAAAGGGCAAGGCAAAGAAAGGAAGAGGTATGCCCTTCATTGCTGGCCCTTGTTTTTCTTGAATATCTGAGAGAGATTTGCTCCTTTGGCCATAGCAGCCTTGTTCCCCAACATCTTCATCAAGTTCCCCCCAGGGGAACCATCTGAATCACTCCCAAAGAGGCTGGAAACTGAAGGTGGGACAAATGCCTTGCTTCTGGACTGAGAGGAAGGCCCTGATGTGGCTGGAGACACCCTCATCACTCCTGGAGAGCTGCAAAAGAGAAGTCCAACACATGCACATGCAGTTGACAAAGCAACAGACTTTACCTCAAGAGATCTTATGTAAAATTTTATTGATACAATAAAACAAAAAAAGTGCAGTGCACCTGGCAATGACTGAAGTGAGCTGTGGTGAGGAGCTAGAAGATGTAAAATTGGCATTCTTGGAAGACCGACATTCAATGTCCCGGATTAGCTCTAAGACGCTCTCCTCCTGCTCGGGGGAGACTGCATGCATATCAGCTTGAAGGCATCTGCATGGAAAATTCACGGTATGGGTGATGTGTTGCATCCACTTGCACCCCTGAGTTCTTTTGGTATGGAAGAAGCTATAAGAAGCTGACCGGAGTCCTGGCATGAGAGAGGAGAGTGTTGAAGTATCTCCAAGAAATGACCCACTGATAGAGGAAAATGCTTCGAGGAGAGCCTCTGCCACCTCCCTTCTCCGCACCAAGTTTGTAGATGCATTATTCTTTGCAGCCAATGCCAGGAGTCGTGGCAGGATCACTGACAGACATAAACAAGGTTGTTCACAGATCATAAAAAATTTCCAAGGTGAATTTCAGGTCATATCCTCTCCAGACTTCCTGGCATATATATAGGGTATTTAGCAAGGGAAGACATGGAGAGACAAAGCCTCAAGGCAGTGACATCTTAAATTAAATTTTAACCTTTACTCTGCACATTTTGCAACGAACAGAAATGCTGTAGAACTCTATCGCCATCGGCCAGGTCTACCATGCACCTATGGCGAATGAGTACTCTTTCTACAATTTACAGGGATGGAGACAAGTATAGTTGCCCACTGGTAATCTAGATATTATTGCCCTCCCTTTTCCTTGAAGTCCTCATTTTCTTAATCCTTTCAGGAGTATGCCTGTACATTTATGGGCTGACAATATTCTGTCCATATATTCACAAAGGGGATCTTGCAGGCATTAAAGAAACCCACTCCTCAAAGGGTTAATGCCAGAGAGGATTACATTTCAAACAAGACTTACACTTACGAGTCAAACTTTCAATTTTAATGCACGCATATCAACATGCCAAATATAGCTGACACCATATTTAATCAATCTATATTTGATATGTATATAGCCTTGAGTATAGGCCACCACAGTGAATACTTTGTGTTATTAACTTTCCTGACAGCCTTATTAATATAAAATGCACAAAATATGGCCTCCAATCTGAGTATTGAAGAGTATCTAAGCACAGAAAAATCGACAAGCCTGATTAGCTCATCAAGTAAGGAAAAATATTTTCCATTCATAATGAAGTAGCACATGATGAAAAGACTCACAACTATTCCTGAATTTGGGTTCAGCTTTGGTGGCACACCGGCCAAGGGTCTGTATCAAGGCAACCTGAATGCTGTAGTCATCCAAACTTGCAGCATCATTTGCAATGGACTGAAGCTGCAGGTACACTTTTTCAATGAGCTATAACAAAACGGGAACATGCATCAACCTTCTATTGGCTGATATTCAGGAGTATCTCTGGCTCTTGCCATATAGATGACCTTACATCATGTTGCAGAGTGTAGTCCAATATCAATCCCAGAGGGGCAATAGCTGTGACTCGAACAAATCTGCAAAAGTTTTCGCACATTCCATTCTCAAAGTGAAAAACAACAGACCAACAGCTAAAAAAACAAGGTGCCAGAGTAACAATACTCAAAATGCACAAGGGGGAATTAAATGAAAATGGGATATTCTCAGTAGTATAGATTCACCCCATGTTCTGCTTTCATTTGACTGCCCCTTGCATTTTCAATTCTGTTGAAGGCTCAGAATTGGACATAGGAACAAGATTCTTGAGGTTGGCTGAGGGGAAAGAATATTGTTTTCACTCTTCCCTCCCCCCCACTTGTAAACTGAGCCAAGTTGATGATGGGTGGGGGGCAAAGCCAACCGTTCTCCACCCATATTCATTTGTGGGAGAGGGGGGGGGGGGGAAGGACAGCTGTTGGTATGCCTATGCATAAGGGCATCATTAAAATGCACCAAATATATTTGCAAGAGCCACTGCAACTGTAACTGTGCAAAGAAAAAAATTTAGCTTGAATACTAGTAATGTGGTGAAAGTTCCAAAGAGAAATTCCTAAAGTTCATGCAGGGGTACCAAAATCAAGAAGCACAGTAGCACCTATTACCTTTCTTCAACCCCTTCCCATAGCAAAATTCAATCTCCTCATATTCCTCTCTGAGAGCATCAACAGGAACTAAATTTGGCATGCTTCTTCCTTTCTCAACACAGAATAGCTCCAGCAAATTTGAAGCTCCATCTCCCCAGGGTTGTGGAGATCACTGAATCTCATTTTTGAAAGTTGTGAATTTCAATTTTTTTTTTCTCCCCCCTGGGTAGCCATTCCTGGGGGTTGTCAGAAAAAAGACACCAGCCATAAGAAAGATACCGACTTGTAGATAATGAAAAGTGCCCCTTTGTTGATTGTGATGCCCCATTTTGCTGCAAAAAATGAAATTTGCTTTTTTTTTTGTTCAATTAGGCTTAGAGTGCTTGCTCCAGTCCTGTGCCAAAATTATGTTAGATTTGAGACTACTTCAACCATTGTATCAACGTCAAAATCTTTTGTTTTTTTTTATGTATGAGAGATTTTCAGACTGATTTAATGAGTTGAGCCGAGAATGAAGCGATGGTTAGCAGTGATTGATGTGGTGGGATATGGAAATATCTTATCTGGACATACTCAAATTAACAGTATGGCACAAACCATGGGTATCATGCTACCTGGAGGCACTCCCTCCCCAGACCTATTTGAAATGGTTCAAGGAACTCCAGATAGGCTGTTTTATATCCACAATGAAATGGTTCATGAAATGCAAACAAGCCTCAAATCGGTTTAACATTAAATATCCACTCTGAAACGGTTCATGAAAGTATGAAAAGGCCTGTGATTGGCCTAACATTGCACATCTTTGACAAAATATCTATAAGACCACAGATGCATCCTTATTGGCCAAATAGGCCCCATAAATCAAGAATTGAGTTTTTTATGAAAGAAAAAGGTAGGGCTTGGCTTGACATGAAGGCAGTCTGTTAGTTAATCCTAGGCCTAACATTAGTGAATCCCATAAAGAAGGGGGGAGGGGGATTTGAAGAAAGGGAATGTCATCGAAAATTGGTTTTCACTTTACTTTGTATATGCATGAGTCTGTTCAACTTCTTGTAACAACCACTTGAGTTCTGGTCCTTAGCAGCTGAGAAAAATGAGGTGTATGAGACTTTTGAAGACTGGAAGCCAGAAAGTGCTTAATGATATACTGTACCTTATTAACTGCTCCAACACCTAGAATGGACCCACAAATGTTTTCTACTGCAAATGAATGATGTAAGTGTGAAAGAGCAGGGACTACATGTCCATATGGACCCTGCTAAAGGACAAAGAGTACAATTACAGGTTCAGGGTACACAAAACAAGCATTACGGCTGTTACAGTTTCTTACTCTTATCCATCCAGAGTGAGGAAGATCTAATCCCATGTTATCCTAAACTGTGACAGCCTGACATAATGTGAAAAAAAGTTTACTATCAATGATCTCATTAGCACTTGTGAGATGGAAAGAGGACATACACATTGGAATCAGAGGCAAGTGTGACAAGGGCAGGTGAGACACGTGAGGACAGGAAGGCATCTCCAACATGTGGGATGATGGCAAGGAAGAGACTGCCTGCTGCAGCCTTGATGATGGGCGAAGAATGCATGACACCATTCCAAAGGATGGTCAAGAGGAGATCATGGGAAGAAGCATCCCAGCTGGCCATGTAATTCAGAGTCTGCACCATGGAATTCAAGCTGCAGTTGCTCAGGGACAGTACTGTCAAAGCTGTCTCCAGCACTTCCTTGCACAACATCTGCTCCTTGTCCTTTGTAAGTGAACAAATACCATGTGGCTAACTTTAAAATAATGAAAACCAGGACACTAAAATTGGGGAAATTTTTTTGATCTGAGTCACATTTTTCCAGCATTTGTTACATTCCAGTACCAGACAGTGATAGATATTAACTCTTTCAGTGCCAGAGTAGATTAAATTGATGCTATGAACTTCACTAAAAAAGTGTCAGAGCTGAGGAGATGGTACTGAAAGGGGTCTTTTGTTGAGCACTCAATTAAGCTTCTTCTCTAACTTCAACCCTTTTAGTACCAGCTCTTTGATTATGGCACTTAAATGAAATTTATAGCATTGATTTTCATTGAGTTTTGTGGCTGTGTCCCACAGCCACTTGAGATGGTCACCAGTTCCTTTCATGCTTTTCATTCTCATATGGTTTTGTTCAAAGCCACAGGCAAACATAGGTCAATTTTTGCAAAATTTATCAAAATAAAAACATTAATAAAAGAAAGGGATATGGGAACAAACCATTCATGCCTAAATCTCACCATCTTCTGCATATCAAGTTATACAGTACTCACCTCAAAGAATGTGAGGAGTACCCCAGCACAGAAAACAGGCAAAATCGGTTTGACATAGATAGGCTTTATTGATATATCATCCTCCTTTTTCTCCTCAGAGCCCTCTCCTTGTTTTTGGAACTTGAGTAGAGCCCATAATAGGGGTATCACCTGAAAACAAGGAATTCCTGACCCTTTTACAAACCATCAGATAAGTTGATGCATGGAAGAGAAGTCAAGGTGGTTACTTCACCTTTCCCACAAGGAAACTATGCCCAAAGACCAGTCCTAGCTCCCGGAATAGGAGAAGATAAGCCTCCAAAATGGTCTCGTGTACTTGGTCCATGGAGATCAAGAGATTCACAAGTTTCTTTAGCCTAGAGTGCATAAATCAACTGTATCAGCAAACAATGAGTAACTTTAAATCCCTAAATAAAAACACTCAGCATGATTTCCTCTCTTCCTCTAACCAACACAAATGCCAAGTCAGAGGAATCAAGGGAAATAAGTATCCTTGCATTAATGCCTCAATAAGTAGAGAGAGCTAATCATGCATCACTGCATGATCATTCAGAGCATGCATCACTGTAATTCCTTGACTATGAAAGCAGGCTCCAGGACATTGCAGTGTTGCCCTCCCTTGTTAAAGCACCATTTTCAGGGAAATTTAATTCCTTTTTTCTTGCCATTATATCATTTCAAAATTATTTCTGACAGAAACAGATTTACTTTACAGAGGAATGGGTTCATGTTTCTTCTAAATTACCTTCTCTTTTACTCCTGTGCATAAACTACTGGATGCCTCAGAGTCAGTGCATATGCTTCTTCCTATTTTTCCCAACAATAAAGCCATAGTTCCAGTTCCACTTTCAAGTTATAATAAAATCAAAGAACTACAGCTGTTAATTCAATTACCTCAATTCCTCAATTTTCATCAATAGTCCTTTCAATCTTAAAAAATTATCAATATCAGTGTCATGTTATGACAAGTGCAACCAGAAAGGCAAGTCTATTTTTAAAGGAGAATTGTGGTTGTGACTTGTGAATCCAAAGCAGCACAAAACTGGAGAAAGAAACAATACCAGAGTGGGTCATCTTAGCCATAAACTGCTTTTCTTCCCAGTCATTTCATGGGTTTTTAAAAGACTAGCATTCAATAATGCAAAGGGAGAAGACTCACAAGCTGATTTCCACCCAGTCCATCACAGGCCAAGTTGGGAACCACTCAGGCTCAATGAAGACCTCATACTTCCGCACCTTGTCCATGAAGACTTCCTTATCATGGACTATCACCAATACATCATGCAGAGACTGACTGCTGAGTCCACTTGTGAATCGATCCACTACATCAAGGAGAAAAGAAAATTTGATGTCAATAAAATTTTAAAGATTTTCTTCTAACAAAATGGTTTTATTAATGAAATTCTTGTGACTCTAGCTGGCAATCGCATTTCATTATAACAAAACCGAAATAACTGCAAGAATTTTGCTAGATGGGGTATTTGCAGCAGTAGGGGGGTCATATATATGTGCTTTAATGCACTCAATCCATTCTTTTCTTTTACCATGCTGACAGTTTTATAATACCTAATGGGATTTAAGGGAGTCCAAAGGGTATCTGAAGAAGAGAATTATCACAATTACCATATTCATCAATTTTATATTCTCCATCACTTCTAATTCTACTAGCAACATCTCTACCTGTATTCCTGCTATACCAAAGCTTGTCTAGCTGACAAGCAAGACATAGGGAAGTACAGATATGAAATTCCCTAGTTTTCATAGAATTTACTTTATCTTCCCCCTCTAGACAGAGGAAGAATTAGTTAAAGCTAGCAACTCTTCTGCAAGGAAACACCAAAATTCTTTCATACTACCAGAACTTCCATTAATTCCTTATCATACAATATGGGTGCCAATGATTATTTGACCAGATAATGTCAAGGATTTCAATATAACCTACTATCTGTTGTATACAATGCCATAATGAAATTTGACTGCAGTGAGTTCATAAATGGTTTACATGGAATGGCAGTATCTGCAGGTACTTCCACATCTTCGAAAGGCCCTGATTCAACAAGTTCCACAAAGATGAATGGAAGACAAGATTTCAGAGCCAGCACTGTCCCAGCAATCCTCTCTTGCTGTTTCCGCTTTTCAGTTTTTATTCTGTTCATTTCCTGAAACCACAAAAAAGGCAAACCCCTATTGAATTCATTTCTTCATAAGGAATCATGAAAAAGGTAAGGCTAGGAGGTCATGGACTCACTCTCATTTGATTATCCAAGGAATCTAGAAGCCAAGGCAGGAGATGAGACCGAAGATTCCCTAACTCTAATGCCCAGTTGGCAAGAGATGGAAGGAGACAATTTTGAGCCGCTACTGTCACATTCTCGTTCTGGTCATGTGCACTTTTCAGCATCAGCTCATAAAACTAAGAATATAAAAATCGCTATAATGACTAGCAAAGATCATGAGCCACAAGACATAAATGCAGAAAAAACCATGTACCAGTCTAAACTTGTCTGGATCATCCAGGTATGTGGAAAGGAGGGCAAGAGATTTTACTGTGGACTCCCGCACCTGTTCAGATGAGTCATCCAGCATCTGCTGCAGCATGGACAGCAGCAGGGAATTCCTTATCTTACCCTACAACAGTCAGAACATGTCTCACAATGGCAATCAAGCATGTTTAGTTAGTCTATTATTATAAAAATTAGCCAAATTGCTTACAGGTACATGAGGCGAGAGAATGCCACAACATTCAGCAACCAGGAGACGGCGTTCCACAAACTTGTCATTGATCTGCTCCCAGCACTGTGGAAGGATTTCGGCCTCGATCCGACTAGCATCAGAATACTGCGCGATGGCAGCCATGCCTGCAACAGAACCATTTCTACAGATGATCTCTTGTAGGAAGTGTGACCATATTAATTTGTTTCTTCTGCTTCATGAGAGACACACCTGTTGGTCAGATGCAGGTGATTGTCTCAACAACAAAAAAAGCCTACCACTGAATACTTACTCCTGATCCCCAAAGAATGCAATACAACTGCTCATTGCAAGCAAGGTTATATTCCCTCATCATTATAGTCACTTTTCCCCAGAGCCAGTGTACAAAACTAATGGTAGACACCTCATTATGTCACTTTAAATGAATGTCTACCAGGTTAGTCAAATAACAGAGTAATTCATTCCAGATAGAAAATTATACTTCCTATTTTCAACAGATAAATGGTCTCAACTGACCCAATAGATTGCAAAAAAAGAATATTACCACTGATAATCATGCGTCTCTGTTCTTCACTAGGCCGTTTGATGAGGTTGAACATGATGTTGAGGAGTCTGTCTCTGTCATCAGAACGTGGATGAAGTATCACAGCACACAACAATAAAGGCAAGAGCTCCTATCAAAGAAATACACCATCAAATGATAGCAGCACAAAATCAAATGAGAGGAGTTAAACAATGGTATAATATAAAGTGAATTTGCATGAACATTAAATGTATGTTTACCTCTCTTTTGGCAAGGAGGACATTGGGAACAATATTAGGAAGACATCGTGCTAGCAAGAGCACCAACTGTTCGGGGGACCGAGCCACATTTTCCACTTCTTCCAGCAGCTGGAAGGAATTCCCTGAGGGTCTTAGCCTGGAACAGCACTGACTCCACAAGGCCTTTTGGAAAGCAGGACAAATTCTTCTGGAAACAAAAAAAGACAGCCATGAGCAACTTATTCAAAGAAGGAAAAAAATGGATCTCATGATTCAGGATTCATCTGGTTCATAATTAATCAATTTCATAATAATACCCCATGAAGAAGATAGTCTCAATGCAGCTTAATCAAAATCTTTAAAATAAAATAAAATAAAAATAAACTGTCAAGAAATAATAAGATGCTGAAACAATCTTGAACATAAGGACTAATCGCAACTTTCACCATGATCTGAATTGATCTAACCTTGTGCTCTCTGCTGGAGTGAAATCCACATGGGTTGGAGGTTCAACAGGTTCAACAGACCTGAGTCTTGACACTTCCCCAGTGACTGTGACCTCCACAGCCAGGGAATTGTCTGTCTCAGCAGGTTGGGGACAGGAAACAGACAGGCCAGTAGATATACCCTGCTCTGTCACCTGGGAGGCAGCCTCCATGTGTTCGGAGATGTCAAAACCACCTGACACATTTAAGGGCTCATCAGTGACCAACTTGGGAGCAGGTTCTGACTGCCCATATTCCCTGCTCTTCCTAGGAGTCAGGTTGGGTGTAATGTTTGGAGTTGAAGTAGCTGGCACAGAATTGTGTGTCAACTGGTTCTTGATCAGCTCCCTATTTGAGAACATCAAAAAGGATACAGAAATTAAGTTTCTTAAGCAATAAAAATATTATTTGCATGTCTTGGCTTAATGTACTCTAGGCTGGCACCATGCTATAATCAGAGCAAAAGTGTGGGCTATGATCTTTGCAATTACAAAGTCTTACTTGTATTATATCTGGACAATTCCATAGACTTAAATCAAATATGAACTGAAGTCTCAAGAGCACATCTCAACTCACTTTTCCATATTCCTGAGTTGTACATTGAGGAAATCTCTCTCCTCAGTAAGGGCAGCCAGCTTTTCCTTCATGCGTAGCATATTTGTGTCCTGAGGAGATGCAAAATTATACCATTTTTAGCACATAGGGTGCCAGGAGGATCAGCATTGATACTCAACAGTATCAATTGAAGCAATGCATGGCAGCCAATGAGTTGAAGTAAAAACTACTTTGGTGAAGATAACAATTCTGAATCACCATTTTCTGCACACCCTCATCATCCTCCAGAGCAACCTGGCAGGAAGAATCCTTCTTCTGGACCCCAACATGGGAAAACTCTGTCTGGCTTGAAGACTCTGAGAGCCCTAGGTTGTAGGCAGTTGTACGATAGTCTCGGTAAAGGACAACCAGCTCTGGAGGTTGAGGTACATTCAGTCCAACATCATCCCAATCTTCGAAATCCTTTTAGAAAAATAGCAAAGCATTCAAAGGTAGCAATATCATTGATACAGCAATATAGAATCATTAGAAACTTTGGGAAATATTGGAAAGCATACAAAACTGCTCGATTTTATCATAAATATCACAATTTAATTGTCTTCTATTTTTTTCTCATATTCTCTTCCAGGAACATAATCGTAATGTCAGCATTTCAGATGAGAAATTCTCCCTCTTTTCACCTCAACTTCAGGAGGCTTAACCCATTGGATCCTAACAACAAGTCTGACTCGTGGCTATAGCGAAGTGCCAAACAGCTACATCACAGATGTGGATTGCTGTTTTAAGAAGGACTGAAGGGATTAATTGCCACAACTTGCAATTTGCACTGTGATTGAAGCCTCTAGTGTAGGCATTCCAGGAAAAGCTGGTATCATTTGAAAACAAATTCCCTTCTTCCATGAGTATCACATTTTTAAGGTGAAATTACAGCCTTACAATTTGCCTAAGGAAAAATACATTGAGGCCCAAGAAATTCCTAATTTAATATGTCTCCAGACAAAGTATCACACAAGATGTAAATTTCAATCAAATTAGACCTTAACCCTACATGTACCAGAGTTTCAGATCTAAAACCTGAAATGACACCATATAGCTACAGTGAACCTCCAACATCAACTAAATACCAATAAATTTTTAAAAAAGCAGAAAGAAAGTCTTACCTCTTCCTTAACCCTAGAAACAGCAACTGCCAATCAATTGTTCATCCATCACAGGGTTTAACCATGCTGCTTCTAGGGTTAAAGAAGGAGGTAAGAGCTACAAGCTGTTGAACCCCAAAGGGAGTTGGCAGACAAGTTAAAACCTAAAATTATTTACCTGATCATCATTTTCATCAGAAAATGTGTTGGCAGTGAGCTTATAATTACTCCTCAGGAGATACTCATTGACCAGAAAGTTGATTGCTCGTTTCTCATATGGCTTGATTGGAGATGCCTCTCCACATCTCTCTGCTGGTTGGGAATTGACATCTGAAAATAAAATAAGTACTTCCTTATAATGTTCCTTCACTGTCAGTGAGTTCAGAACTGCATCAAATAGTACTGTTTTAAAGCAGAAATGAAGAGAGGAGGAAAGAAATTGCCTGCTGTTTGTGTGAGAGATTCACGAAGAGATTTGATTGTTTCTCTTGCTTTCCTGAGTTCAAACTCTAAAAGCGCAACTTGCTCATCATTGCTTGTCTCTCCTTCTTCAGAAAGTGGGTAGTCCAAAGAATCCACTGTCTGTTGACTTGAGGTTCTTCTTTCTGCAAAAGAAGAGAATCAAAAGATTTCAGCAAGAAATTAGAGAGGCACATGCATGGAGGTAAACAGCAATGTTGAATAGCAAATAAAAAATATAGATTTCTCACTTAGGCCCACTGGAGAGTCCTTTGATGCAGTGGGTCGCTCAAAATTTCCAGGATTGGAAAAATAGTCTCTCAATCTCCCAATCTCCCTCCCACTTTCCACCACTTCCGTGTGGAGTTCCAGAGCCGTAAGGAGAAGGTTCTCTTCAAGTAGCTTTTCTGCGATCTGATCAAATGAAAGCTCAACCTTCCTTTCCTGCTTTTCCACAGGCCCACTGTTAGTTTCCATCTCTGCCTTGCCGCCAGATTTGACTGACACCCCAGCTTCCATATTAAACTAGACAGAGACAGACACATTGAGGTGCAAGGCATTAACATCACCAACAACTACAAGGTGCACAGGAAAGGAGATTCTCCAGGCAACTAGTGCTATTTTCTATATTTGTGAATACCATTCTAGTATAAGATCAGTTAGAGAACTCAGAATGCAGACAATTTCTTCCTGTTTAATTTGGTTATCTCCAATAAATGATTTCATATGGAGTACCTGATCAGAGAAAATGGTAACTTTTATTTTGTTTACCAATGTGCAAAATAGCTCAAACAATTTCATCACTACAGAATTGCATCTTCTAAGAGCACAATCAAGAGACTGATGGATATTCCATGAAACTGATTTCAAGGAAAATGCAAACCTGCAAAAAGCAGGTGACAGATTCTGGAAGAGGTCAACCTACTCTTGGTGAGCACATGTAAGGTAACTGCAAGCTTCTGCCAGTCTCCATCAATATGTGATTTCCTTTTTGAAAATGATGAGCTGCTTTTGACAGGTTTCATACTGAACCAGTTTTGGGGGAACTCCTTAAGTAGCCTATGGAAACTCCTTTAGAAACTCCCTTTCCTCTCTTTCATTTGTCAATCAAAACTCCATGCAACTCTTTGAAAACTGTCCTTTACATTATGGGGAACATGGAAAAAATCATCAGCATCTCAGTGTCCTTAACACCCTGTACCTTACAAGTAAAGGAAATGAAAACTTGCTTAGATCAGTTAACTAGCTACAGCCCAAGTTTGGCTGCATGTAGGCCTGTTCTAAGGCCTACAGCATTACACTACTTCAGACATTTAGGAAAAAATATTTGTTTATTTAGGCCTATCAAAAGATTTTAAACAAGAGCTTTCGATAAAATGAGAAGTTCATGAAGTGAAAACATGAATGAAAAAAAAACAGCACATTCAGGTATATGTACTTTCCCTGTGGATCTCAGGGGATCAACTAATTGAGGCTCACTGCTTACCAAAGAGCTCATTTGGAAGCTTATTCAACAGCAGCTCTTTAAAAGCTTGGGTCAAGTTGCAGGAATTCCTTCCTGGTCGGGCAAATGTCATGTTACGTAACTAAGCTAAGCTACGTATCAAGAACAAAGCTATCATAGGCCAGTTCCTCATAGCATAGACCCTCGCTAATAAGTTTCCAGCCATACGTGTATCCACTTCTGGAAATGCCACTAACGTCTGTCCGTCTGTACCACGAAGTTAGCAAGTGGGGGAATGAAATGAGAGAGAGGTGGCGGTGGAAGTCCCTGGAGAAGGGGGGGGGAGTGATTAGGACTTCTCCAGAGTACTCCTGGAGTACTTTCCTGGAGAAATAAGCATTAAACAACCTTCGTTTAAACTGTCTACGTAGAAACGTCGAGCATCCTACGGAAAGCACCTGTACAAAAACATGAAAAATATAGTCATAAACAGACCACGATGGCCCAGAGCTAGAGACCTGCACCGGTTGCGGGCCGGCCCGATTGCCACGACCCGCGTGCGGCTTGGGGACTAACTTTTCTTGATTTCTTCGAGGCTCGGATGAGGCTGAGTGCAATTATATTTTATTCGAGTGCTGGTAAGAGGCCATGCACAGTCAGCATTTAGTTTAACTTTGTAGGACTTGAGAATGTGAATAGTTTACCTGTTTACTATAAAACAGGAAAGATAAATGGAAAAAGTAGTCACTCCGGCGGGCTATTGGATGGAGCCTGCGCTACAAAGACCAGAAGTTGCTTGGAATTATCTCAAACAAGGCAGTTTCCTTTCACGAACACACAATGGAAATACCTGTATCTACGTGTGCCCAGAGATAAGGCATACTGGCATTGGCACGGGCTTGAGGTTCTGAGCTTTGTGCTCACTTCAACTTAATGAAGAGGACTGCGTGCTTCATTCTTTTTCCCTATGATCAGGCTCATCAGTTTAGTTGGCAAGGGAGCTTTTGGTGGAGTCCCGAAAAGCCTGACCTGAACAGACTCTACTCGAAACTGCCACTTTCATCTCCGCTGACCCATGACTGTTGACGGACAAGGTTGCTTCTCCGACAGGTCCATTTCAAAACACTGAATACGATCCTAGAGGATTTCCCTGGACCAACTGCGGGAGGGCTCCTTCGAGTAATTTTTTTTTCAATGCCTAGTTCTTAAATTCCGAAGTGAAACGTGACTGAAAAACAGGTGATTATTACACTCACCTTCGCAGGTACCAGGTCGAGTCGAAGATCCCTAACCATGGACCTGCCCACTTCCCCATCACAATGGTAGCACGTGGTCTGCCTCGTGCAGTAAATTGTCTGATGCTTCTTCCGGCCTAGCCTATTTTTGGGGGAAGCTGAGACGAAAAGAGCATAATGATTCGGTAGGCCTATGCCATTGCAAGTATTACAGCGCATAAAATGGCAAGTTTTCAGAAGCGGAGGATCCAGTCCTCTTCCATCCAGGGTACAAAGCCATCTCCCTTGAATGCTCAGGTCATCACTTCTTCTGGAACACCTTCCATGGATTTTTTCATCGGTAGGCAGATTTTTGGATTTGGAATTAAATGTTATGGATGGGATGCACTTTAAAGTAATTTTCCCCTCTATTTTGCAACAGGAGGTGGACTTTCTGTCGGCTCTCTACTGCTGCTTGGTAGGTTCACAGCATATACTGAAGCGTTGAACTAAAGAAACATTGTTCTTGTGGTCTAATAATATGGGTATGATAAGGCTATGCCTAGGCCTAAGTTAGCCTTTTTTTCTACAGGATGTATCAGTGAAGACTGACATGTGAAATTTACAAGAGAAACTTATTTGCTGGTCATTCTTTTTTTTTTTTTTAGTCAATATTCTCCAAGGTTTGAAGTTTTATCTGCCATGGGTACGTTGAAAGTAGCTTATTGTACAATGATTATGGAACTGTTTTTCACAAAATTCTTTGTGTTGATATAGTGCTTGCTCCAACTATCTGCAAGAGATGACAAACTGACCTGGATTAACCTGGGCAAACTGCTCTGAATTATCATTGCAACTGCTGCCTTGGTTTCTGTGTTCATGCTGTTCACTTCCATCTTAGTCATCACCCACAGATTCTGAATCAGGAAAATTTTTCATGTACTGCAATATTGTGTTGTGAGATGGCATATCTCTATTGAAATGCATCTTGTGTTTGCACAATGGAGCCTTCTGCAGAAAAGTTCCACAAACCTGATGCAATAAGCTACTTCCCATTTTTCTATGGCAAATAAACTCCAACCTTGCAGAATAATAACCAACGACAACAAAAAATATTGAGAATGATCAGCAAACAAATTTTTCTCTAAATTTCAAATGTGTCAGTCCTCTATGATACAACCTATATTTTGGAATTGTTCTGAATTTATGTTTAGCTCTACATGTTTAGAGGGATTGTTTATTTTATTATGGTGCATAATATAATTTTAAACTACACTAAGCTGGAATGAAATATTATTGGCTCAGGGTTGCCTGTAATGTGTATAATTTAGATACCATTCTTGATTGATTCCTTTGGTTTTTGGTTATGAACAATTGGGCATTCATACCTATCTTAGAATCAGCTTTCAGATGATTCAGAACTGTCCATGAAAATTTCAAGGGATTCATGTATTGGCTGAATGAATGAAAAATAATAATGCTTACATGTAATGTACATGAGCACCACCCCATGAATTCATCATTAGTTATACCTTCTAATTGTAGAGAGTGGAAGGGAAGCAAGTCATGTGCTGCCTTTGGAAGCCATGAGACTACTGGATCCTGCATGCATCTTTTTGGCATGATTCTAAGATTTTTATTCCCCTCATCTAGCAGAAAGCAGAATATTCCTGCCTGTGCTTAAGAAACTAAGTTAATGTTTAGCAGATTATTTGCTTGCCTCTTCTTTGACAAGCAAATGCTAATTTTTGCTGTATTGGGTGGAGGGAAAGACATGTGGAGTGAGGTCAGTCTATTTCTAATAACTTCTTTCAATTTTGCCCATCCATGCAGAAGGAGATTCCCATGGCAGCTATGCCCGGGTTCTTCTCAAGTATTTCCTCTCTGAGGGTGTCATACACGGACATTCCATTTTCCTTGGGACAGTGGACCAATCTCCTGAGACTCTGGTAAGTTTCCTAGTCAAACTATCACATCCCTTTGAATCTGTGAACTTTTATATATTTAAATTAGTCATCACAGATTTACCTTCTTCACAGTTCTATGTGAGGAGCCTTTCACTCCCTACAAAGTTCATTTCCTTAATGTGTAATTTATCTGGGAATTCACTAGAAAATTTTCTGCAGGTGATAGCTGTCACAATAATCAGTGCTAAATGTGAAAGCTGTTGTTCAGATATATTTCTTCCTACTTCTGGTTACTTCCTCATTTCCATATGGATTACAAATTTAATGCCTTGACCAAGTTATTTATTCTATAAATAACTAGTCTTAAATAGAAAGGGAGAAACAACTGCTTGGCAGTGAATATATACATGTGGGTGTGGCATTCATCACCACTCCAGTGCAGTGGTGTACACGATGGGCTCCAGCCCCCCTCCCCCGCCCTCCTCTCAGCCTTTGAGATTCCCCTCAGAACTGGTGTTTGGGAATGGGTGAATAAATGGCCATCACAGTTATGAGAAAAGAATTTATTGTGCCTCCCCCCTGCATATTACTCAGCTGCTATAACACTGAGCCTCCCTTTTCAAGAGATCTTGTGTACACAACTGTTCCAGTGTCTTGCAAATTGAAGTGCTTCATAATGTAATGATATTGCAGTTGGCTGAGATCCCTGGACCTATTGCTGAGCTGAAGCCAGATCAGGAAGATATTCCCATGGAAAAGCCAGGAGACATGAAAATAGCATGGAGATATGGAGATCTTCCTGCTGTGCAGACCAGCATTGGAGTGAATCGATTTGACCTAACCAAAAAAATGGATGCTAACCTTCTGAATTCTTGTAACTTGACATATTGGAATGGGTCAGCTGAACATGGTATTGGAAATGGTGAGTTCACCACCATCTGTGGTAAATTATGATTGAACCTATATTTGTGAAGAATCTCATTGCATGCAAGGCCAATTCATGCAGGACTTGTAACATGATATGGTTGGTTATGTTGCTGCTATGGTAACTTCCTGAAAGACTACTTTTAAGTTGTGTAATGTAGTTAACCTGTGTACAAGGATGTAAAGCAATGCCTTTATTTATATCAGGGATCATTGAGTTTTCTTGAATTTTTACATTCTTGTACACTTTTAGACCATGAAAAATGATTGTTTGAAAGCTCAGTGCAACTAAGAAGCAGAAAACAACTTCCACTACATTAGTATCATTCTGGAAGATGAATTTGCAAGCAATATTCCTTGCTCATTTGGAGAAGCATGCAGTTAATCATAATCTCCTGTGGGGACAGCCTTAGGTTTGTGCCACATGTACCCCCACGCAGGCACAAAGTCACCAAGGGGTGTCAAAACGTATCTGAATGTATGAACCAATAATGGATGCCACCCTCAGTTTTTCTTCAGAAAGTGGAAATGTCTTGCATTTTGGCATAATTTTGGAGACTAGGGATTGACTCTTCTTTCTGGGGGAGGGGATGTGGCATTGGGAGTCTCTTTTGCAAAAGGCACCAAAATAACTAGGGCCAGCCTTGATCTCCTACCTTTATTTCTTATGGTTGGATCATGGATGGCATTTATTTCATAAAGTTCTCGTTTTTCAGGGAGCCAGATCAACCCTCAATATGTATCACTGCTCAAAAATATACAAGAGGTCCTCAGTTCAAAAGATGGAAAGGTTTATAAGGCAACCAACCTGCATAGGATTGCCCTTTCTGAATTGGGTTCCCCACTCTTTGGAGAGGAGGGAGTGAGATGGAAACCAGATACCAATGTCAACAGTCTCCTCATCTTCCTTCATTCTCTTAAGTCTCTTCTCCGACTCTCATCTGCTGTTGCCTTTGTGACATTGCCTTCAGAGCTTCTGCAGGTATTATTTCCTACCATCTCAAAATATTTCAGCTATGCACAATCTGTACTTTCTAATGATTTGCAGAATAAGGGATTGGTGAAGCGCTGTGAGGGAATTGCTGATTTTGTGCTTCGCCTGGAGTCCTTTGTGGGGTCTGAGAAAGAAACTAATCCAGTCTTCAAGGACTTCCATGGGCTTTTCCACATTGTGAAGCTCCCAGTTCTTAATTCACTCACACATTTCATCCCTGATACCTTGGATCTTGCCTTCAAACTCAGAAGAAAAAAGTTTAGTATTGAGGTGAGTAGTTTCGCCAGAATTGAATAGGATGTTTGTCATACTAGATATCTTTCAAGAAGAAAAAACTCATATGGAATCCCTTGAGTTATTTGAAAGAGTGGGGACTAAAAAATACCTTTTGAAAAGTTCTGAAAAAAAAATTTTTTCTCTCTGCTTTTCTGTTCAAAGGCCCAAATGCACAAACCTCATTTAGGGGAGTTAATGAGGTCTTAAAGCTAAAGAGCTCTCTTTCCACCACATGAGTCCTTGTATTTTAAAAGGTCTGTTAACTGAAGGAGGTTTCAGCATCTGGGCCTTAATCACCAGGACCATTTGACAATAATCATTTGTGTTTATTGTAATTGGGAATTCACTTAAGATGAATGATACTTTAGGGCACTGTAGTGCTCAGTGCATACCAGCCTAATGTCACTATTCTTTCTGTGAATCTCTTGACAGAGGCTACACTTGCCACCCGAGTTGTCCGATACAGCAGCTCGACCCCAAGAAGACCCAGTGCCCAATTTGAAGGCTTCAGCAGGGTGCATGCCCACTGGAGGCCACATAAACTTGGACTTCTGACAGGAAGATTGTTGTGGCTGCTGTGATATGCATCAAACACTTTTTACAATTTTTGTGAAATTGAGGTTTTCTCAAAGAGAATTTTGGTCACTGTTGATCAATACATGCTGTCTTTGATTATATAATTCCTTCATTCCATGATGATTCCTTAATCTTCCTGTCATTGGTGTAACCTTTTTTGTAATGGAAGCCAACTGTACACTGGAAATGAGATTTATGCATCATGCTAATGCATGGTGCTAGTAGGGTGCTCCCAGGGTGTGCAGAAAGCAAATTTCTTCTTCCTGAAATTTACATCCACAAGTTGTTTGGCTTGCATGCTCCCTTATTATTACCAGTTTAAAATTTTTTCATGAAAGGAATTATTTCCATTTCAAATGGAAATCCTTGTTTCTTATCATCCATTTCACATGGTCGCTATTTGGTCATTCCCTGTCTAACAAATTTTTTTTTTTCTTCATTAGCAGGTAGCAGGTCACATGAAAGAGATGTAAGGTAAATGTTCTCAGTTTTGTCATTGTATTACTCTCAGCTAGCAAGCTATGAGGGAGGTTTGGTAGAGCTGCATCATCTAGATCCTGAACGTTGTTGCCACAGATGCATGGCGATAGAGCATCTATATGATGTACTCAGGAGGTGCCAAAATGCTCCTGGCAATTAATGGCACAGTTTGAGTGTGTTATTCAAGAGCAACAGGCACATCCTGGACCGAGACAAATGCTTGGCCTTTATATTCTTGTGTGGATGGAGTCCAATGGTGGACTCCCATAATTGCTACTTATTGTGTTCTTCAGTTACAATAGACATTTATAAAGACCTCAAAATTGCACTGCCGTTCTTGGCGGTGAAAATGTCGTTCTAACGATTCCAAGATGATGAGGACATAATTGAAGATGAATCCCTTGAAGGTCGCCGTTCAACTTGTTCCTACAGGTTGAAGGTCGAGCTTCACCTGTTGCGAACGGAAGTACGCACGTACAGTTGTAAGCACATCCTGAGTTTCTCCCACGCTTTTTCCCAGCTGAGCATTTGTCTTGCCCCCATGATTGTGTCGACGGGAAAATCTCTCTGCGAGACAAAAACATTCAGAGACGCGATTCGGGAGCCTACATCGTTGCAAAAAAAAAAATAGTTAACGATGGAAAAGCAGCGGGACGGATTTTTATTTCTTGCCCTTTCCAGACTCCTACAAGAGGACAAATTTCGCCACAAATCATTCTAGCATCATAGTCGGCCGAATCCCCAAGACTCGCAATCACAATCCCCACTTTCTCCTTCCTCTCCGAACCTAACGAAGAGGCCTCCCAAAGGCCTCCTCGCTCCCCGCCGTCGTCCATCCAGCGTCGACTGCTCGAGACGATCGCGAAGAGTCGCGGATCGTTTAATCGACTCTCGCCTTCATTATGTTTAAGAGCCACTATAGAGACGTCACTCTCGATGATGGCTTTCGGATCGACCATCATTCCATTGCGGCTGTGGAACGTTTCCCCTTCGCTCACCCTGCTCGATGAGACGTCGACGAAAACGACCGAGGAGTTTCGACGATTCGCTTCCGATTTCAGAGAAAATCCGATTCATCGTCACATGAAAGCTTTCTCCTCCTTGATTTTACTGGTTTTTTTTCGCTCTATTTTTTTTTCTCCTCTTCTTTCGCGGAAGTGGTCCATTCATCAAATTTTAAAATATATTCAGAAGGGAAAAAATAATAACGATTAAACGATCCAAGGGAAAATACAGAACTTCTGTTCTAGCCATTGCAAATCCTGCATGCCGATCATTAAATAGAGAATCTATGCTTTTAGATATCGATTATTGATTATTCCGTGTTGAAAATTACAAAAAAAATCGCGTGAAATTTGCATACAGCATATTATACTTGCATACAGTATGCATCTTTATTTACGCCCACCGAGAAATCGATCGTAGGACTGCGATACGTACTTCGAAGAGATCGTCGATACGACGACATCGCCGATATCGCAAAGAAAATGCGAAAAAAAAATCAGTGTAGAAATAGAAATCGCCTCGCTATCGAGTCCACCCGCAGCGAAATGTAAATCGGACTCCGCACGCGACTGGATCCCGAGAGTCTTCCCCCCATTCGTTTCCCGAGTAGAAGATGGGGACGAATGGCCTCTCGGGGGAAATCACTGGGAGACGTGATTCAGGTATGATTCATGCCCGCTCCTTTTCTCCCTTTCGCATCGGCAGCCGGGGGGAGAGCCACCCGGCGACGCCATCCCCGTTTCCTCCCGTGCAGCAGCGGCTGGGGGGAGCACCAGGGGGCGATGCCCGTCGGAGCGCCTCTTATTCGCGGATCGGGTGAGACGGATGAGGCCAGCTTGGCATTTCATCTCGACGTGCGAAGATTCGCCCGCTGCTTCTTGCGTCGATAACACGAAAGGCTTGAAATAAAATGCCTCACCCTCTCAGTCGCGAATTCTTTCCGATCGCTCTTGATAGTTCTGTCAGCCAGTCATCCCGACAGTGATTGCCGATAAGAACCGATATCGGCTGCCATCTCGTCGTGCGTAAACGTGGTTTTTGTGTCGGAAAAGGACCTTGAACCCCGGCGAAACGCCGCGACCGCCTTCCAGAACCAACTCAAAGCAAACATCTCGAAACCTCTTCATTACATCAGCACCCATCAGCCATTACATCAGCGGCCATCAGAAGCAATCAGAGACCCAGGAATTGACGTCCGTGCCCATGCAGTTCTCCTGCCAGCCGTGCCACGCCATGAAGCCTTCGTTGTCCCAGATGAACCGGGCGCAGCCCACGTCGTCCGTGATGTCGTCGTTCCTCAGATCTAGCGTCGGGCGAGAAAGCATTTTAAGCAAGGGCGTTAAGCGAAAGCATGTTTAGCGAAATTGCTAAACAGGGGATGGGAAAGGATCTTCTGGTTCGGTTTCTCCTCTGCGATCTCGTTCAACTGGATTACTCTTATGGATTTGCTTTGTTCTTTTGAGACTGACAGGGACTCTGAATGTCTAATTAAGTTAATTATGAAATTATAAAATGCTTTACATGACATGATGCTATGCAAAATATAAACTGCAAGAAAACAACATTATTGTAATGCTGCAATTTGTGTAATTTTTTTTAATTACTTAGTTAAAGAAACTTTAAGAGGATACAATTAAAGACACGACAATTAATAAGACGCGACGACCCCAACCCGAGCAAGCCCACCGTCACGGTCGACCCACCCCCCCGTCACAGTCGACCCAACCCACCCTCACAGGCGACGTCGCAGTCGGCGAAGTCGCCAGGCGGAAAGCACCAGAAGCCGTCGTAGATCGAGAAGAGGCCGTGGTCGTAGGACCCGCCGGAGCCGGGACCCTTCAACTGGGACGTGTTGTAGCCGCTCTCGTGGTAGATCAGGCACACCCCTGGAACGCGTAGGAGTCGGTTTTCGTGATGTTTATTCTTTTATTTACAGGTATTTATAGTTTCCCTTGTTTTTATTCATTTTATTATTTTTTTGCTTGCTTTTGTTTTTTATTCGCCGTTTCATTATTTTTTTTTTCTTCTCATTTCTCCTCTTGTCTTGGGCGAAGAGATGGCCGCGAATTTTCAGGTCGACCTTGGTTCTATGCCGTCGCCCGTTTTTTGAAATTTCCTGCAAACGTTCGCAACTTGCGATCCTGAAAAGCGAAACTAAAAGCGTCTGCCTTTGTCTCCCATTCGCCAGAAACGCAAAAAGTCCCAAGCACTCGGAAGTGCGAAGTTAGCGCGGTTCGATGCGGGAAGCGCCAAGAACACTCGTATCCAAACCCTTCCAGAACGTTCGAGCGATTCGCATCGACACGCCTGCTCTTTGACACGCCCCGTTCCGCGTTCCGGAACGCCTTCTTGAGACGGAACGCCGGACGAGGACTGCCATCGGGCCACGAGCCCCAAGTCGGCCTCGAACGCCGACACATTGCGCTTCTGTTTTCCCTCGCTGCCAGCGATTCTTGCGGATCCGGGGGTGCGATCCCACGCGATTCTTACCCTGGAATTCGGCGAGGCAGGGCTGTCGAGCCGGCCAGTCCATTTTGCCCAGCCCGCGAAGTCCTTTTCATCGAGTGGTTTCGGATCTGTGCCGCAAATCTTCAACCTATCCGCATTGAAAACTCGCTGCGAGATCTCTTGGGCAACCCCCGATCGCCCCTGAAGGGTTCCAACCGGCCCCCAACCCAATCCATTTTTTTTGGAGGGCTTTCATCCAGCTCTCAAATGACCAACCGATCCCAGAAAGCGATTTGGCTTCCACGCCGACCCCCCCCCCCCCCACACTCACTCACTCACAGTTGCCGAGAGTCGACCGGATGAACCCATGCTCGTAATAGAGTTCCCTCGCCAACTCGCACCTCTCGTACACGTAGCCCCGCGCGGAGGGAAGGAGGAGGAGGAAGAGCCCGAACGGAATCGCCTGCATTTCGCCTCGTCTGCGGAGTCGCAATGCGGCGGTGAGAAAGCATCCGCGCCTCCACGGGGGAGGGCGGGACGTTCTCTGGCATCACTGGAGGCTTGGCATCACTGGCTGGCTGATGTCGTTGGGCCGAATGCTCATTTTTACATGCTGTGGTTCAGTGGCGTAGCAATAAATTTTGGGCCCCCCCGCAAAACTGAACTCTGCCCCCCCCCCCCTCAAAATAAAACTCATTTCCTCATGACAGGTTTGCTATTCACTGTATGAATGGAATAAAATCTGATATCGAAGCATGACGAATCAGTAAATATGGTTCGATTGGTCCTTTTTTGAAATGCATCGTATCCATAATGATAGAGAAAAATGGCGCACTTTTCATATCACGCAGTAGCTCTGTTTCCAAATTATTTGCAAGAAGCTCAATGAACTCGCTTTGGATTTAAGGACTCAGATAATTATTTTCCCACTAGGTCTGTGAAGAAGCTCCTTCATGTACTTGACGTTCGGCTGCTTCGTCAATTGTGCCATTCTGCTTCCATTGGACATAGGTCATGCAAATTGAGGGGTGTGCAACTGATTTAACATGGTCCTTAATTTTTTGCGAAAGTTCACGCCAGTCACGTATGCCCATAGATCAGGCAGAATGGTATTTTGAGTCCTTTCTGTCGGCAAACAGCCAACAGTGCTCACAGTAAACGGCGTCCGGTTTTCGGAAATAACAGTCAGGTTACTGGGATGGACAGCCCCAATTTCGCTGTGGTACTGTAATATGATTCTGAGAACGAGCAGTCTTGAATTTTATCCCTAGGGTAGGGCCCCTTCGATCGGCATGGTCATTGCTCCAGAACAAATCTCTCCTTCATCTGGGAGGTGACTACTGCACATCTGTTGGAAAGTTTCCTCTGTTTCCTAGGTTGGTTGTCTCTCGCGCGAAAGAGCACCGAACGAGTCTTTAGATGCAGCTGCAGGACCCAGGCAGCATGGCGCTGGCTCGCTTACATCCGCTGGAGTCACGTCGATTTCCAGTTCAGGAGCCTCTGTCCCGTTCGTGAAACGATGCTATAATCTTCCAAGGCGACTCTAGGATCGTCAGTAGCGTCCTCTTCCCCCAGGAGACTATTCTCAGTGGCTTCACCTTGCGATTCTTGGAGATCGGTTTCGAAAATAGCAGTATTATCAGAGCTTGAAGCTCCTCCAGCAAAAAAAAAAAAACTATCAATGTTCTTCACTTTTTGTAGCTCTCGATCTGCTTGCCGTCGTTTTTTCCTCTTTGGAGCACCACTAGTCTTGCTACTCATTACAAATAATCACAAGGGAGAAATAACTCAAAGTTTCTGTAATTTGCGGTCTATATAACTTTTGATAAGATGAACTCAACTACTGAATAATGGTGCTCACCACCGAAGTTAACAGCAAGTTACCCTTTTTTCCCGGTTACGACACTTATGTATGTTCATACAGAGTATGTCTGATAAAAGTGTGCACAAAGTTGTGATGGCCATTGGCCAAGCCTACGGCCTAGAATGGCATAGCCTTGTAGCCTCGCGCGTTAAGGCCTACAAGGCTTTTCTAGGCCATAGGCTTGGCCAATGCCCACCACAACTTTGTGCACACTTTTATCAGACATACTCTGTCCTTGCACGGCGCCAGCCAGGGTGCAGATCTTGCATCATATTAACTCGTAATGCTATGGCCTAACAATGGGAGAGTTGCCTTCTCCAAAGATAAGTTAACAAGTCTAAACTCGACTATGATGGGTTGATAATCCGACGGTATTGCAGGGGGGGTCCTGGCTGGAGTCAGCCAGCCCCCCCCCCCCATGGGCGATGACCATTTACTTCTTTATACTATTTTTTATCTTTTTGCATATTTTTGCTTACATTACGGAACATTTTACATGTTTGATGGGAATTTTGGGCCCCCACTGGGCCTGGCCCCGCCCCCCCGCAACTGCGGGGGCTGCTTGGGCGGTTGCTACGCCACTGTAATTAAGCGATAAACTTTGATTCCATTTGTTCCTTTGCTTATTCGTTATTAAGGAATCACCCAACTTCGTTTTGCTATCATTTTTGAAGGGATTATCGGATGCAGCTAATATTTTACAGTGATTTTGAAACATTGAGTTGAATTTCAGACAAATTAAACTTTAGCGATGAAATCGTGCCTTCAAAGTATCATATGACTGTTATTAGACTATATCTAGTGTTCTCAGTCGAAAGAATTAGTTTTTTCAGTGCAGATGAACAGGAATTTCTGAGTCTCAGATTCGGAAAATATAGGTTTTCTAAGTTAAATACGGAAATAAGAAAGTGAAATGCGATAAGAAACTTGAAATGCGTGTCTGTGCTGGATGTCGGACAATAGGAGCATCAGATACAAATGCATCTGGAGCCACACATGAAAATGTAGAGAAGGCATTCCACCGGCACGAGTATGGTACACCTTATACGAGTATGGCATACATTTGTCTTTCCTTATGTCTAAGATGCTTTTCTTTTGGAATTAAAAACCCCATAGCGAGCTGAGAAACTCCTCATTCATTGTGGGGGGGCGGATTAAGCCTCGAGTAATGCCACTTTCTGTTTAACGGTTTAACCACTTATCAACAACAGTACGAGGTACTTGCAGTAGCTGAAGTTTTGCCTGTAAAGCTTTCTAATCGATACTTTTTATGCGGAAAAAATTAAAAAATTCGAGACAGTAATGAGAAAGCCATTAGCGGAAATTGGTGGGAATGACCCATTGGCGAAAATATCGGCTCCTGACCGGAGGTCATATGCAATCTTGGTCTTATCTCAGTCTCCTATGCTAAGGTACGAGTGGACTACTAACTTGCTAAGCATCCAATTCACTACTAACCTGGCTAAGCATCCAATTCATAAAGATGGTCCAATTTAATGATCCTCTAAAGCGAAGCATCTTGCTAAAGTAGATTGCTCGACACTAAATCAGGATTCCTCATCGCATAAAGACTTGACGGTACAGACCTCATTTACGAGTGATTACCTTCTATAGGATATTCTGACCTATGTCAAGTTCTCGTGCAGAAGTTTTTCATGAAAGGACCAACTTGCATGACTGGTACAAATGAGTCATGAGTACATGACTCAAGTTTGCGCCACTTGGCAGTGCTTTACAAAGGAATATTTTCGAACTGTCCTAAGTGACAGCATGGGCATTTTCAGAACCGTCTGCAGTTTCAGAACTGTCGTGGGACAGTGGAGAAAGGGTTGCACATACTCCAAGAGATCAAAACTTCGTAATTTTGCGACGCTGAGTTCAGCGTCGCAATAGACGTATGATGGCCTCAGTGGGTTCCCAAGTGTGAGCAGTGAGGCTCTGCAGATTCACACACCAACAGTGAATGAGCCAGACTACATGGATCACCAGGGACATCATTCGATAGACTCCATGCGTTCCATGCTTACATACGAGATCACACGGATATCTGCCCAGCAAACAATTTGAAACACATAACGTCGAATCAACATTGAATAAACGTTCGGAATGTTGATGCAACGTTGGTCCGAAGTAGCCTTGTTTGCTGGGTGCACCTGTCAGATAGTGCTCACTATTTAGTGCTCACTATTTCTGTGTACTTGAAGATCAATGCTGCCAGTGGTCGCTAGAGATGATGAGTCATCTTCAATCGTATCCTGGTATAACTAGGAGAGCGGGACGGTTTTGGAGGCGTACAGCCGCCAGCTACGGTTAGATGGGGTAACTTTCCCAATTTACGTATTTAGCTCTTCGAGTTAGAAATTCGAATTAAAGAAGTTCGAGTTATGGAGAGTTGACTGTATCTTTCGGTTTAACCAGTGAAATTTGACTGAAGGCTGGATTGGCATGAGAGAGTACTTGATGCCTTTGTGTTTGGCATATCTCACCAATCGGTCCCAAAAGGAGGACTGATCACACGCACTCCATGACCACACTTACTCCGAATGACCTTGCATAAAGGAGTCTTTCTCTCATCGTCTAGTACAGTGGTTCTCAACCTTTTTTTTGGCACACAGGTTGAGAACCACTGGTCTAATTCCAATTCCTCTCATCATCGGAATCGTTTGTTTCGTTTGAGAAGGGGAATCAACGTGTCTTCTCGTAGGATGTAGAATCATAAATAATAATATATTTTTTTCATAGTGATGGTATTAGGCATGTTTTAAATGTACATATTGAATAAGGCCTCTGAACCCATCCGGATATGACCCAGTCTTGATGCTATAATTGCCAACATAAGGGTTATTAAGCAATATTATTTACATTATACATGATATACAGGGTGGCGCAAAAAAAAAGGTCCACTTTTTAAACTGGTCTAGAACAGGAACTATTGAAGCTAGCAGGTTAAAAAAAAAAGCAAATGAAAGTTCAATCCAAGCCCTTTCCAAAGATGTATGGTTTTATGTCCATGGGTGCCATGGAATGGCTGTCATGGCCAATTGAAAAAATCATGTCCCAAAAAAAGTAGTAAAATGATGGGAAAATGATTGTTCCACCTCAACTAACCTTTATTTATGCAAGAAATGTTCAATGTGTCTTCCTTTCTGGTCCACCACTGCTTGCAGTCTCTCTCTCCACATCAAAATTGCCTTGGCAATCTTACAACAATTGGACTTTTAGTCCAATTGTTTCACCCAACACATGAGCAAATAAACATTTAGAAACAGGGTAAGTGTAAGCTGTAAGTAAGTAAGCGTATGTACAGCTTCAATAGTTCTGTTCTAGACCAGTTTAAAAAGTGGACCGGTTTTTTTGCGCCACCCTGTATATGTGTGTATTGACTCAGCCTATCAGTCTTTCAACATTGCAATTTCAGCATCGTTGCAACACGACGGATATAAAAATTTAAATACTTTTGTCGTCGAGTCAACAAACAATTGTGCAAACTAGCTTAATGAGTTCTGCAGCAATCTTTTCTCAATGTTCTCTCTCAAACGACTGCTGAATCTTGTTTCCGTGTTACCTTTTCAAAGTATAGTTTCCTGAATCTGAAGCAGAATTTAAAGAAATGACTGCGTTTGCATGATAGCCTTCCCACAGTAAAGGTTCGTGAGGAATTAAACTACATATTCAGTAGTTGCAAGTCAGATGCCCGAAATGATCGCAAAGATGTAGCGATATGCGTAGATTTTTGGGCGACGTCATGGGATATGCTTAGATCTTCTTGGTCCTGAGTGGTCTGCGAGCTGCCGTAGCCAATATGCTCGATGGTTGTGGCATGCAGTGATGTTCGAACATGGAACAACATTTTATCAATAAAAAATAAGTTTTTCCATTCTCTTTTATTATCCTCATTTTATTCTGTAATTAAATCGCACTTTTTTTCTCTATAGCTACTCACGGAATTGCAATTATATCACCCATCCAACAATCCTGCAGAGAACAAGCGGTTCGGTAACTTGAAGCGGCTCGTCTGGAGGCGATTTTTTTACTTTCTCAAAATTTGCTGACGAAGTGTTTTGTGACGAAAATCAGACAGTAACAGATGAAATCGAGAACTCAAACCATTCATCATCGTAAAGAAGCGTCTCTTTGTTGACATGATCTTCTCTTCGGTTTCATGTTTGAGAAGGCAAACTTTAAGTTTGCGATTATCTTACGTCACCAGTCCTTACTGAACCTTTTTGAGCACATCCTTGCTTGCGTCGATCGGTTCGGTCCCTGAAACCATGGATGAAATCGCAAAGATTGGTTGGGAGCTCCAGCCACACCCACCGCAGAGTCCAGTGTCCCACTTTCTGATGTTTCCGTATATAAAGTATATACATAGTATAGGAGTTGCTAAATTAATCGGACTCCAATTCAGTGTCCGTGGTGCCGGTGGGATCCGTAATGAAATACAAGATGGTATAACAACAGAAACAAATTTTATATCATAACAGGTAACTCAGATAAAGGCCCGATACTTCATGGTGTGACCATTAACGTAAATGAAAGAAGGAATGATCTGAGCCAGGCATGCGGCAGTTGGCGCCACTCGAGACAGGAATCTGTATGGCTCCTCTTCTAAGATATTTTGTCTTGCCAGTCGACGGTCGACAACCTCCTGTTTTTACATTGCAACTTTGAATGATGAGGAACCACACAGGAAAGCCTAGATTGAAATGTTTAATTTTTTTGCTCGGGTCGGGTCGGGTCGGGTGCGGACCATGACTTGAATCGGACCTATCGGGTCGGATACTGCGAAATCGGCCCATGCAGGACTCTAGTTACAAGTAGAGGATAGAGCCAATAAGAAATGGGAAAAGCGCCTAGATACCAAATTTGACGATAGCATATGGTTCTATTTTCAAAAAAGCCTGTTTTCTATATCTTCCACTAAATTTTGCTCCCTTCGGTGCAAATTTGCTAATAGAATTCTCGTGGTAAATTCCTGGCTCAAGATTAAAAAAAGAAATTGAATATGATACCTGTGAGTTTTATGGAAGATACCCTGAAACCATAAAACATAGGCCTATATTTTACGATTTGTCTTTGTGAAACAGCAATGGTCACTTTTAACAGATAGGGCTGAAAGCTGTCTTTCAAGAAACCTGAATGCAATTGAACGCATATTTGGATGTGACGAGGGGCCAGAAGCACTAAACACAATCCTAGTGCTCTTCGAATACTATGTCTATAACTGCAGAAAAGATGAAATTTTTCCAACAGTAATAATAGTAATTGAATAATAATAATAGTTGGATTTGTAATAGTTGGAAGATGTGTATGAGCAAGATAGATCACTGGCGCAATGCCAAGATATCATAAAATGGAAAGGTTAAGCCCTTAACGACTTCAGCTGAAAGGCTGCCTTGGGCTGCAAAATACACAGAGTAGAATTTTCGAACAGGCTGAAGCTGCAAAAGATTCTCCGAATCTGCAGAGTAATGCGAATTTTCAGCGTGAGGGGATGCTTCCCCAGCCCTCATTGAAATGGAGACTCAATTCAATTTTCTGTTCCTCTCTCTTTCCCTCAAACCCATTCTTCTTCGAGCCTTCCCTTATGTTTCTTATGTTTTCTTACTTCTTATTACGAATGTGGCACATCTCTGGAATAAATTCAGAAATAAAGAAGAAGAAAAGGAGTTGGCAAGATAGCTGACCCCCCCCCCCCCCCCCCCCCCCCCCCCCCCAAAAAAATTCAGAAAAAAAAAAAAAGAAAAGGAGTTGGCAAGATAGCTCCCCCCCCCCCCCCCCCCAACCCGGGAGGAAAGGAGAATATGACATCCACGTATATACCGGGTGTGGCAAAAAATATGCGCCCCTCTTTGAAATTTTGTGATACCTCTGAAACAGCAGCTAAAACAACGAATTTTCTTTCATACACACTTCTCTATGCATCCTCTGAGCATTCGAAAAATTTTGGCCGTTTATCTCTAGCCGTTTCGGCACACGAGTGATTTTACAAAAGCAACTGGAGTTTTATTTTTTCGCTCACATCTGGACGCTGACGGGAGGACCTGCTCCACTCACTCGGAATGACAATTCTTTTCAGGGTTTTTTCCTCTGCACTTCAGAATCCGCTAAATACTAGGTTGTAACGAAAGCTTTTGTGCAAACAAACAACGCAACAGTCCGCGAAGCACGATTTTTTCGTCACACATTCTGAACGCTGTAATTTTTTAATTATAAATTTAGCGATGTATAAAAAAAAAGAAGCAACATATATTTATACGCGGCATAAAACGCGCTTTCGTTCAGAATGTGACGAAAAAATCGTGCTGCGGACTGTTGCGTTGTTTGTATGCACAAAAACTTTCGTTACAACCTAGTAGATCTCTGACTCGTCCTTATGTCAGGCGATCTGCAGATAAGAATTTAGCACCCAAGGATTATAATCTAGAGAAACAATGACTTCTTCCTCATAAACGCAGTTTCCTTCAGTTCTGGCTAGTTTTAGTCTTCCGCTCCTTCGCTTCCTCCCTGATAAACCGGTTTCTCGCAGCTTGTGAATCGATCTCTTAACGATAGGCAGACTTTTTTTTCATCCTTTATCAGAAAATTCTTGCAAAAATTCTGCCCCATCCCATCCATTCCCTAATAGCAGCATTTTTAAGGGCAAACGGAGGAAGCTCTGACCGGAGATTAGTGCTCTCCACGCGTACCAACTACACTTCCGCCGATACGTTTCCTCGCGCAAAAGTAAAATTCGAGCTGTCTTCGTTTTCGCTCTTATGCCAAAACGGCTGGAGAAAACCAAACAAGAATTTTAGGACGTTTCAATGATAGGTAGAAGTCGTTGCAATAAACTCTTATGAACTCCAAAGAATCTCAAAGAGCGGCGCGGTTTTTTTTCTGCCTCACCCGGTACACACAAACAAGAATGACAGCGTCCGCCCTGTCTCCTGAAGTTCCAAGTTTTTATTTTGCAGGTCCAGGACAGGAGGACCTCTCTTGTAGAATGGAGGTGTAAGAGAGGAGGTGGCTCCTCTTCCTAGTATCCTTCGATGGTCACTTCCGTCTCGGGGCCCACACAGGATTCGGCTCCATGTAACTTGGCATTTTCCCCAGCGATGAAGAAAGAGCTGCATGGCCACCGATTCGACTCCCGTCAATAACTGATTTGAAATTGTTTTCAGAACAAGGCCAAACTATTTTTAAATAGCTTTTCTTAATCGAAAGAGGTCTTGCTTCACGAGTTAAACTCTCCTTGCAAGATTATGGTCTTCGAGTGCAGAAGGACGAGCAACAGATGTGAATCATGTCCAAAACTGCAATGCCTACAGTACTAGAAAAATATAGCCAAGCGTTTGCAGTCGCTTGACAGATCCCCCAGAGTGAAAGGAATGTTTTCCCTCTTCAATACCAGCCTGCCGTCTTCTGCACCAGTAAAAAGGCTCTTTTCATACGGAGCCATGATTCCAATCGAAAAAGGTGGCTGACAGTAAAAAAGCTTTCAAATGCATTCGAAACCAGTAGGTCCTGTTCGAAATGAGCTTTTTCATCTTTGACTTGCTCGGTGCCTCAGGTATCATTTTTTCTGTATAAAATTAGGGCTGTGGATTGGGAGCCATCATTTCGAGTGACCCCGTTCAATAATGGATGACTTCGATGCCGTATACTATGAGTAGGGAAGTGGGGGCCGAACAGTTTTCAGACATTCACGAATATCACACGTATAGCCGAACCTTAGAGTTTTACTGCACTTGCACCTCATCAACATGATGACCATTAACCAATTCACACTTTCGTCGTCCACCCACCAATATTCAGGGTTAAATTTTACCCACTGACCGATGCGAGGGCAGTCTTTCACTCTTACCTCTTTCCGGATAACACGTTTCTCATTTCTGGTAAAATGTGATGGGCAAATAGAGCAATGTTTGAACTACAGTCGACTCCGCATTATGGAATACCGCTAAATAGAATACTCCGCTTAATGGAATACAATTGCGCGGTCCCGATTTTTCGTCCATAGGACGCATTATAAAAAACATCGCATAAAGGAATACAGTTAATGGAATAACTCGCTTAAAAGAATAAAACTTTTCTGGATTGTGAAATAAATATTTTAAAAATCTTTTGAGAAACAAATACTTATTTTTTTCTACTGTGCATTCTTGGAAGTTCCCCACCGGCCCACTCCCCAGTCCCACCCTCTCGTTTCGTGAAACCACTCTTTCCTGGAAATTGGGGTGTAAATATAGGCTGCGGATGTGGAGACGAGGCCTGCCGTTTTCAGGTGAAAGTGGAAGCAAGTTCACCTGGGCAATAAATCGAGGCTATAGCCAACAGATCTGTTCATTCAGAGTTGACCATGGGGAGAAAGAAGGACCAGCTTGACCGAAAAGATTGCAGTTCTGAATGCCCATCGAGACGAAAAGAAGACGCAAACTGAATTGGCCTGGCAGTTTGGGATCTCTCATCCGCAAGTTTCGTAGATCGTGTAAGATAAGGAAGCTTTGGAGGTGAAGCAATGAAGAAAAAGTAAATGAAGATAATCCTATTCGTGGATAATGCCACCTGTCACGGGAGCCCTGCAAGCCCCAAGCTGAGCTACATCAATATTGAATTTCTGCCCGCCTTCACAACTTCGTTAATTCAACCTATGGTTGCAGGCGTCATCAAGAACTTCAAGTGCTGCTACCGTAGGAAGATCCTGCGGAAGATCTGGAGCAGCCTTGAGGAAGATGAAACAATGTCTGCAAAGGACATGGCAAAATCTGTCAGTTTGCTCGATGCAATTCACATGTTGAAAAGTGCGTGGGATCAAGTGAAGCCAACAACTGTGGTCAAACTGTATCAATAAATAAAAAATTGATGAAGTAGGAAGAAGAATTTCAATATGATAGTTTCGGTTATTGTAATACTCCGGATAATTGAATAAAGTTCACTGGTCCCGTGACTATTCCATTAAGCGGAGTCGACTGTATTTCGAAATGACAAGATACGCTTCGTTGGGCTTTCGTAAATGACAAGAGTGGCTGCTTGCTGCCCGCTTCGTCATCCAATGCCCAGGTGCCCACCCTCTACCTTCGTAAAATCTTTAGTATGGATCTTTATCGTCACTTTTCTTGTCATTCATAGAGGTGAGCAAATTGACGTAATGCCTTTTGTCCGTGGATTCCTTGAGGCGATCTCATTGACTGATTTTGGGGAATAGAAACTTTGAAACCGTTCGGCTATTCAGAATTTATCCGAAGATATAGCGGACCGAGTTGAATTCAATCGAGAAATTGGGGGCAGCAGGAACACAAAGCAGGGACCTTGTCAACGTAAAAAGGGCTATGGAGGAAAAACGATGAGGATGAGAAGAAAAGAGGAAAAAAGAAAGTAGATGATCAGGAAGGAAATCCCTGCCACCATGGCAACCATCTGTCGGGAACGGGAATCTACCGTCGGACATCTCCGTCTCCACCCTCCTTATTGTTCGGCATAGACGTCTCCCTCGTCTCCGTCTCCCTCGTCTTTCTCACTTTTTCATTTCATGCGACGCTCGAGGTAAAATTGAAGTCAGGTATTCACGGGAAGAAAGCCTTCAGGAGTCATCCCGCATCTGCATGAAGAAGCCTCACGGCAAGCATCAAAGAAAATTGAGTCCAAGTGAATGAATGGGGTTTCTCTTGCCCTGGGATACCATCGAGCCAGGGAATTTCAATATCGGCCTGCCACGTAGGAAATGAAAAAGCTGTACGGCGGATGGGGGCTTCACCATCTTCCTCTTCCATTTCCGATTCATCGGCCATGCCAAAAAAGGGGAATCGAAGAGGATTTCTCTCCTCGCTCTTTTTCTTTTCCTCCATTCGCATTTTAATCATCTTCTTTCAGCCTCCAAGAGGATTCTCCATAAATCTCTTCCCCTCTTCCTCGGCTCGGGCTGGAAAAACACCTCAACACACGTTTTCCTAGGGTAACTGGGAAAAACTCACTAGTATGCTTCCATCCGTTACGGAAGTTCCTCGAGAACATTCTTTTGTTGCTGCTCCAAAGAAGAGAGGTTTCCACGTTAGAAGAAAGTGCTTGCTTCATGCAGGTTTCTGTGACAACGAACACGTCAAATCGTTTGGGAATTTTTTTCATACTGCTCGCTGAACCAGAAACCCGGATTATGCAAGCGTCATTCTCTTCTTCCCTCCGCACTTTTTTTTAAATGTCTTCTTTCTGTAATGGAAAAGTGCACATCGTTGGTAACAGGGAGAAGCACATCTGAATGAATACTTCAATGAAAGAAAATCAATATTATTTGTCTTGTGGGAAAATTGCCTCCCAAAGCAGGCACGCTGCAAGTTGGGCACCGTTGATCACATATTGCCAATAAAGACGTCTCATTGCATGAAGGAGAAAAAAAAAAGCGAAGTTACAAACTGGGAGGGGTCTGTCAACCGCACATCAGTCGATACGAACAGGCCAATAAGAGAACTGAGGTTCTCCTGTGCAGTGCTCCTCGAGACGCACACGGGAATAATCGATCTCGATCTCATCCAGTGCAGCTCGAGTGCTTCATATGTGACTCATATAACGTGTGGCATGCAATGCGACTGCGGCCGCTGTTCTCTCCTGGCGAAGGCGTCGAGTAGGGTTTGCGCATACTTCGAGTTGCGTGTCGGAATCTTAGCTCTGTCTCTGGTAACATGAAAGTGACCGAGAAAAGCATAATTATGGCAATAATGCAATATTTATGTAACTTGAATTCACATGTACAGGAGGGTATTGATGATTATACAATATAGATTAAGCAAGTTTCCTCTCCTCTTTTGCACCAGGCGACCTCATACATCATCTTGACCTTGTGATTACATATACGGCATGTAGAAAGAGAGGAAAATTCTGCAATCCTCCCAAATCCTCAGTTGGTCATCGAGTCAAACAAGAATTGCCAAGAATACAATTGAGGTTTCAACTAAAAATGTATACATTTTTGGAAGAATTGATGGCATTACTGACAGGGCAGACGGTAAGAATTTAGATACTCTCTGGAATATGGGACTGAGGTTACCATGGAATAGGTAACCCCCCAGCTTTGAATTAGCCCTCCAAGCAAATAAATGTCTCACTATAATCATTGAATGATACCCTTTGAATAAAAATATTGTTGAATATGACCACCCATCTCATTACAGAGCACAAGTTGCAATCATTTTCACCATAGACCATAATAACGTAACAGCCTTTTCGATTATAGCCGTAATCAGAATGATGTAGACGAGACTCTTGGCTGTAGCAACAGTAAAAGCTTAGATTGACCTATAGATTCCGACCAACCACCCGGATATCTTCACTCCATGACAAAAATGAGTCTAATGACAGGACTGCTTACATCATTCCATTCGATAACGTGACTCGCTTAATCCCTGGCCATTTCCTTCATTTTGTAACTTATGCTCTTGGAGGAGGGATATGTTTAATGCGTTTATCTACAATTTAGGAAACCGTAAATGATGCTATTCACCACTTGCAAGATCCTGAAGAATGAGTGTCGGAAAAGCATTATCAGCTAAGCTTCACCTGAAGAGCAACAGAGCTTGGCCTTTTGTACTTTTCCCAAAGTGTACACCGTTCTGTTTACAGCTGGGTGTTTTCAAATGACGACTGAGGCTCAAACACGAATCATTCAGTCACGTAAAGTTTCACTGGAATCACCATTTGGGGGTTGTTAAGGCATCGTTTGCATAGGGCACGTTTTGTCAAACCTGCATATACTGTATATAGGAACGGGCAAAGTCGTCTGTATGTGATTGGGGAAGAAAGAATATGAGATATGGAGAGGAACGGATCGATCATTCCCTTCCACCTTTCCAGGCAACAGTGACCCACTTCCAGGTACATACAGGGTGACATTTTCACTCTCCTAATTTCCAAATACTTCTTTTCGGAAGGAGATGAGAGAAACGGTGTATTTGTATCTAAATGCTGCGAAATGAGGAAGGCGCTTTGTCCCAGAAAATTCCCAGACGACAAGTGGAGAGGTGGTGCAATGTTGTTAGAAGAGGCGCTGTAAGACATTACTCGGGAATAGGAACGACGACAGCGATTTACGCATATCTCCACCCTCGTACATGCCCCGTTCGTTCCCTACGGCTCTGTCTGGCTGTGGGAAAGCTCATAAGGTCCGTTGAAGAGTTGAAAGGAAAACTGGTCTATCTGCAAACAAATAAAATTTTCAAGTTCTCGAGGGAAAGAGTGAATATTTTAGCAACCATTTTCTCAAAAGCTTGGAACTAGGGAACCCTTACAAAACATCCACCTTAATCCACTTGTCTGAACGACCAGATGGATAAGAGGTGGATTTGGAACAAGGTGGATGTCCCATCCGGTGGAAATCCACCTGGTCATTCGGGCACGTGTTTCTCGAGCAAGGTGGATGTTTGCTGGGTGGATTTTTAACCGGGTAAATTTTTAACCAAGTGGACATCGCTCCAACAGATGGAAATACACTACGGGGATATCCACCTCGTTAAAATCCACCAGGCAGGTAGATGTTTTGTAAGGATGCTCAATATGGACCAATTTTTCACTTACGTAAATCCCACAAAGACAATCTTTGATAGAATGAAAAGGGTCCATGTGTATTCGACCAAGTAACTGCTTCTCGGAAATGTTTGCAGGTCGACCAATTTTAGTTCAGTCCTTCAATCGTGAGGAGAGTCTAGTTTCTTTTTTCCTCATCCTCTATCAAGGGTACATTCGATGAAGTTTCCAAGATGGAAAATCTTCCATGGCCGGTCGATCACTCCAGAAGGTCTTCTAAGAAGCTCCGTAATTCCTTCCTTCCCTGGGATAGTTTGGAGAGAGGAGTGACGCCATCTCTCAGGCCCCTTGTCCCGCTATGCGAACAAACCACAGTGTGCAAGTCTGTTTTCATTGCGAAGTTAACGCGTGGGCTCACTTCTGCAAGAACTCCAGTCAAGCTTCATGTTAGATCTAGTATGAACTTTCCGACTTGTTCACGCCGAATATATGTGAGGAGGCGCTAGTCCTATGTGAAACCGAAAATATGTAGCAATAGTTACGGCTTGCAGCACTCTTGGACAACATTCTCTCTCGCGAAGGGAGAATTAGGAGAGAGTGGTCTGCACTGCTTCACCCTTTCGCTTCCTTAAAAAAGTCCATCTACATCAACCGGCAGTGAACTGCAGACAGATGACAGAAGGATAGGGAGTGGATTTGGAACCAAGTGGATTTCCTCTATCGAGTGGGGAGAGACATTCATCTGGTTCCAAATCCACCAGGGAGGTGGACGTCTTGTAAGGGCTCACCTCTTGCCGATCGGGCACGGGGACAGGATATCGTATTCTATGCATATTTCGATCATAAATTCATTCACGAGGCGCTTGTCCTGAAGCAGCGGATCCATCCAGACTCAACTCAATTTTAACCATGACAACCAATTAGTTGTTTAATTAAAGCAGATAGGCCTGTCGTCCTTAAAAAAAAAATCGAAATTAGAGGTTGATTTGCATACTGGGTATATTGGGTGGCATTAATGTCTTTACGGGAAAAGAACCTGGAAAAAAAAAACTGACAGAAAAATTTCGGTTCTGAAAGGATTAAGTTCCCTCGCTGGAGACGGCTGAGTCGAGCATTGGAATTGCGCATGCGCGAGGCAGACGGGAAGATCTGAGGAGTACGATCGAACGCAACCTGGTAGTCCAGCAATCCCGTCGGCATCGATTCTAATCGCAACCGATTAGACACTTTCAGCGCACCGTGTTTTCGGAGCTGGCGGCGGTAGTAGTGACACCTTCCGGCATTGCTGGAGTGGTGTGGCTACCGCCCAGCTAGCTATCGCAACCACTCGTAGGTGATACCGAGGTAGCAGCCGCCACCGCTAATAGTTCCAGCTGGTGCAGAAAGAAGAAGTAAGTGGGAACGGGTGAGAGCGTCGTTCCGATAAATTCCAGTCGGCGAGATTTGCAGTAATAACAAATTATGATCGATTTCCTCTCCGTCATAGGAAAGGGAGAATGAGAAAGGACGGCAGACCTTCCCGCACCATCAAAAAAACGAAGAGGGTTTAGGGCAGCTAAAATGACTGTACGTCACCGGTTGCACGAGCCGACGCGTACGCTTCTCTGATCGTATTGCTAAGTTTTGCTCCCACCCATGCGCAGAGTAGATATCGGGACGAAATCATTCAGCCTCTTGCTTTCGTTCCGTATCTTAGACTTATTGTACAATAAAGGAGGAATGGAACCGTGAGAAAATAACCGTGTTCCCGTGTCGTAACGTCTGCGCGACGTTTTTGCATGCAAAGACGTTTTTGCAACGTCCGTAAAGTCGACGCCACGAGAGATATTACAGGGAAGGTGGAAACCGTGGATATCGCACAAAAATAGGCTAGAAGACTAGGGAAATGCCAGGTCCACAACGGCGAATTTTCCCCATCTCATTAAATGTCCCTTCTCCCGATCGTGATGGCTCGAGGCGTCCACTATACACGTCAGTTAAATAAAGCCAAACGGCTATTAATTCCTCTACCTTCGGCAATTTCTTTAGAGGAAACTTTGAGAAAGACGCGCGTCACGTCGGGAAAGTTACGAAAAGTACATTCTACAAGTTCTCATCGTTAATTTCTCTTTGGAAAACTAACAATACTCCGTCGTTTGATGCCAACTCATACTTCGGAATAGTCTCCGTCTTTGTCATCACCTAAATTGCTTCTTTAGATTCACTCTTGGAAAGTAGTAACAAATTTTTCTCTGGGGAGATGTCGACCTCACAGGAAAATCGCCGCTCCCATAGCAGCCTCACTGGAAAATATTTGCCCGAAAAAGTTTTTGACCGTACAGGAGTCGTTGGGGTCATACATATTTTTCACAAACATTTATAAGTTTATCTACTGTTTACTTCCCTCGTAAAGCCATGAAACTGACAGGCCTCGATGTTTATTTACTAAACCGAGCCATTTTCACCGAGTGTATGGAATGGTGAAATAAGCGAATAAAATATCACCGGATTAGCACGAAAAATATGTGCATGTAGTAAAAACAATGCAAAAGCATGGCACAACTGGTATTTCTCGCTGCCAAGGCAGACGCATGAAAAAAAATCGATTATTCGAACTTTTAAAATCAATCTCGTACCACCGTGCAGAGTTAGATCCGTTCCCAAGTTAAAAGCACTTTTCTGGTTTCGTTTTTTTTTATATCTTGTTTCCTTGGGCATCGGTGACATCAGCTCTTCTTTAATGTAAGTTATGACTCACAAGTTTTTCAGAAAATCTTCGGCGCGGTTTTTTTCAATTTTGAAAGTCGGTTTGTTTGATAATTTTTTTAGGTCAGATATTTTCGGTATCTCGTTCGCGTTTATCGATTCGAGGTCTCACGTAACGAAACATCACAACATTTTAAGGAAATATATAGGCCTCCCGGGATACTCGATGCGCTTTCTCGTCTCGAATCTCAGAACTGACGAACGGTTGACATCGGTTGTATCATCGTATCCATGGTTTCCACGTTAGCGTACGTGCACGATAGAATTTTTTTTTTTCGAGCTACATTGCAATAGCGAAGTAGGATATATGGAGGCATTTATTCCCGGCTGGAAGCGGCGTGGCGGAACACACCGGAAGGAATGGAATAGGCCACACCCCAACCATCCCGAATACTTTATATTCACACGTACTCACCGGGATGATGATGACGGTGATGACGATGACGTTCGGCGAGCAGATTTCGCAAGGAGCGGAACCTTCACGCATCCGATGCGATCAGAATCGGATCGAAGTCGGGAATAAATCGAACGGCATACGGAAAGAGAGGGGAAGAGAGAGGATAAACTCCTCGTGTCTTTCCGTCTCTTCTCCCTTTTGTTCTGGATACGGGGGGAGACTGATTGCGACAGGGGCATAGATCCCTCATTGATGGATTGCCTACCCCTCACCCCATGATGTTCCCGAGACGTGCTGCACCCGAACGAGATTGAATCCCTCTGAAATCGATCGGAGCGAGAGAACCGACTCACCGGGTCCATCGACTTCTGCGAGGAGACTCGAGTGGTCGAGGAGAGGAAGGTGGCACGTTCTTCCCTGGGTATTCCTCTGGGGTGCACTAAGGTGCGCATGGATGGTTGTTGTTACCTTTATATGGTTTGGCGCATGTCTCCTCGTCTCGTCTTGTTCCCTAGCCAGCCTACCTGCCCGTAAGCTCAGCTCGTTCTCTTCAATCGATGCATTCCAAAGACACGAGTATTCCCTTACCTTGCCCTACCTCACCTCTTGACTGCTTCTTTCTCGATTTTTTTTGCGCGTTGTCTCGTGGTTCCTATACCTTCTCTAATTTGTAACCGGAAAAAAACCTCCGTTCGTCACTCGTGTTGGCTTTCGCAAGGGAAGAACGCATAAATTCAAACCTCAATTCAAAACCACTGCTATTCGTATGCCGTGCGAAGGTAAAGAACTTAAAGGATTTTCACGGTAGAGTCAGGAATATATTCAGCAAGAAGGAAGCATGACAAAAAAAAAACCTATTATTGTTCTTAAAACAAACGGATTCCGATTCAAAATGGGACGTGGAGCTATGAAAGTTGAGTCTTTCACATTGCTCTTTTCTGCAGCTACAAATGCTCTAAAGTAATCTGAGTCCACTTACCGGGAGAGTGATTCTTGAGTGAGAATGGGTTGAAAGTGAACATGAACACGATGGAAGAAGGTATCATCTGCGTGTGACGCCCGTGTCCGGCTGTCTGATAGTAAACATAAAAAGTGTCTCATGCAGTAAAAAAAAAAAAAAAAGGGGGGGGGGGGGAAAGCTGTAAAAAAAAAATCTTGTCAAAGAGAAGGAAAGAAACAAAAAGAAAGCGGTTGAGCCAGGAAAAGAAAATTTTTCACCGGCAAGAGTGACTTTATGAGTAGAATTGACCTCCATAACTAAACAACACAGGTCGATGGGATCGGCCGAAATGTTCCCCATAAGATACCTTGAGGCTCGATCCTTCCAGAATTCTTTATAATAAAGAAATTCACTAGGTATTCATGATCTTGAAATTGAAGCAAGCTTTAGCTTAGCATAGGTTGCAAAGGCTTCTAAAGAATTTATTTTTGCATAGGTAGTCTCATAGTGGTGAGACAAAATTGGCATAATTACACGTGGATGAGGTCTCCAAAAGCAGAGAATCGAGCTTCAAGCACCTTCCAATACCTTCTCTAGGCCTATGAGGCATTGAAAATACAGTATATAGTTAGAATGGGCATATAAATAAAAGGCGGCGATGCTTGAATGCACTTGGGGGAAATGGGAAATCGATGGTGAAGCGATGCTGATATTTGGCATTTTATCTGAAAGAGACATACAATGAAACGAAGAGAGCATTAGGGCATTATGGAAGGAGGCACTTGAAGGAGATAAGATTGAGATAGAGAAAGACCTTTGTGCTCCCTTCTCCCTCCCCATTTCCCTTTCAGGAAAAAGGAACGAGAAAGATTCCTCGAGCATGCCACAAGAATCTGCTTCTCAGTCATGCCAGAGAACCTTTGGCATTTTCAAGGAGCTTAGGGAATCCCCCAATGGCTCGTTGCCGAGAATGAGATTCGAGTCCTTCCCAAATCAGTATTCTCCCTGCAGAACGTGGCTCCAGAGCATCATTTATCTGATTAATGATGAAAGATAATTGGGTTCTTGCATATTAATCAGTCCCTCTGCTTCCACCCGTAATTGGAGCCCGGGATGCATGAAAACAGGGAGATTGAATGACGACGAGGAAAGGGTTCCCGAGTTCCACCCACCGCTCTCCATCAATGCTGTTCGTGGGATTCGCCCTGTTCCGGAGGGACAAAGAGCCAAGTGACAGAGAATCCGGAAAACACTTCCAACAAAGGCTCGCTTCTTCTCCCGTCCTTTCAAGGCAGGAACTTCGCCTTGATGAACCGAAAGACCCTAATGAAACTTCTTTCTTGCATAATGCAGTAGAAGAAACGAAGGGATGGAGGAAGAGATGCAGGTCTTGCAATTCCGCTGAAGGCGAAGGGTTGAATAATGGAAAAGATATCTTTCTCTCTCGCTCTCTCGGATTGCATAAATAGAGATAGCGGAAGCCGAGACGGACAATTTACGTCTGTATATGCCAAGTAGATAATGAGCGTAATCGCATCCGGACGTGGATAAGTTATTCCTCTGGTTCCAGCCTGAACGAGCGTGCAGCACGCCTTTCCTCAGAAGCAAAAGCACCCCGAGTAATGGTGATGTCCATCCCAGCACTCCCCTGGTCCAATGAGACAGTTGAAGCGAGAAGGAAAGAAAGATGAGCAGAATATGCGCAGCCTGCAGGGAGGCGTCTCCCGCTTGTGTTCTATTTGAGCGGGCAAGACGCTTCCTTGGCTGAGAGCAACTTCGCTTCGATCCACGACTGCCTCCCGGAAAAAAAAAAAACGTTTTAATGAAATCCTCCTATACGATATTCCATCTCGTCATCGCCTCACTCTCTCATCAGTATCTGCGCCCCTCCATATCCCAAGTTGGAATCTAATCGCGATCTCAGAATAGGAGAGGAACTTTTCCGTCGATGCCCTCCGGACTGCAGCTGATTATGCAGCTGAAGGACCGCTCGGGGGCTTCATAGAGGAACGCGCGATCCGAAAATAAAAGAAACTGAAGAAAAGGAACCAGGGAAGAGCAAGGAGTGTTGAAGGCAAGGAATTTCAACCGCAATTTCGCCTCCTGTCATCTCGACAGCAAAAAAAAAAAGGGATCCAGCAACCCCTTTTTTTTCTTGTTCCTTCATTTCCTGCTGGTTTTCTTTTTCTTGTCCTTTCATTTTCTCTTTCTTTTCCGCAGCCTTGCAAGATGAGAAGGAGGGAAGGAGAGTATAGCCCACACAGGCTGCTTTCTCCTTCCTAAGCCCCATTGATTCTTCCATTTCCTGGGATATATCAACAGCACCCGTCCTTTCTTCTTTTTCCTCTCCTTCTCATCATTTCACAACAGGCATATCTATCCGAATATTGCATCGACCTCGATGGCTTTCTGTACGTCTTCTTCTCTTGTGATGTATGCTCGGCATTTCTACTTCAATTTTGCGGCTCGTCTGAGAGATGACGAATCTCGATCTCGCATCGAATGGAATAAAAGTTAAACGAATCGTCTGACGTGCTTAAATAAATATCACCGGAGGGGATGCAAAATCCTGCCCGGGGATAGAGAGATGCTGTTCCTACGCATGGAGTTTCCTTTGTCATACGACGAGACTCCGACAGAAGGAGATGAGAAAGCCTCTCTATTCTCTTGGGGTCGGATGTTGGCCGACAAAGAGAAGGGATTTCAGGGACTCTCCAGAAATAGGAAGAGAGGAGCGAAGCAGAAGAGAGGCGAAGGAAGAGGGGGGAATCAATACTTGTGAAAGATTAGGCCCATTACGGCCTTGCCACAGCATCCTCTTCCCAATTACGAGGAGGAACACCGCTGCCTATTCCGCGGGTGTCGGGAACGAACGGCCGAAGAGAAAGAACGCAATTCATTTTGGGCGGAGGGAGCAGGGCATTTCAATATCGACGGGTTCGTGGGGGCGATAAAAAGCTGCAGAGGCTGGAAGCAAGGAATGAGAATGAGGATAATCCGACGGGACTCTCATTTCGGCGTCTCCCGCTGTGCCGAGATTACGCCATGTCCTCCGACCATTCATCATCCCCCTAATCCCTAAGACGCCATTATGCTCCAGCTTCAGGTACTATCTCCTATTGGGGCACGCTCAGATGAACACAGATTCCATTTTTGGCAAGGACCTCGGTGTCCTTGAGGGGGCTCAGGGCCCCGTGAACGCGATAATCCGAGAGCAATCCCTTTCGCTTCCTTGAGCTCGGAATCATCTCCCCCGCTCCGAGGGGACAATCGGGAGAGAGAGAGACGATTTCAGACAAAATCACCTTTTGGCGGGCCTTCGTATATCAACTAAAGTTGATGTAATGGTCTACATTTGCATCTCCAGTGCCAATAAAACTCCTCTTTCCATAAACCATTTGCTCTCTCGTATGAGGCAGATATTGCTTCTCCCGGAGAGTCGAAGGCGAGATTATTGGAACTCGAAGAGGCCGGGAACGAAGAGGAAAAGAGGGAATTCCGCCTGAGGTCAGTCTACACTGGCATAACGGATGCAGAAGCATGGAATTCGGGGACTCGAATATGGATCCCTGAGACGGTTGGAGGAAAAGTTCCACCCCCCCCCCCTCCCCTCCCCCTCCCCCCTGCCTCTCGACCCATGAGAACTCGAGCAAGGGGCTTTTCATTATCGGAAACTCTTCCATTAGTGACATACATTCACCGAGGGACTGACAAGGAAAGACAGGGTGTGAAAGATGAGTCCCTCGGACTCAAATTTCCCTTGGGGTAACAGATGAGGGGTTTCTGATGGAACATGGAAAGATGACGCGGTCTCTCGCGTGAGCATCGAGCACTCAAGGAAATGAAGTGCTTTCGATGCAGGATTCATCTCTGGTCGGATCGCTCCGATGATCTCGTCGGCATCACACCCTATTTGTGCATTTCATGGGCGAGCAATTTTGGTGCGAGGGCTGAAATCGGCCGACTCCTCCCGAGGGACTCATCGATTCACGTATACGTCGCCGATTCGGAAAACTTTTTTCGGAGCCCCGTGGAAACGTCGCATACGGGCAGATTTCCTCCGGCATTCGAGCATCTCCATTCCACGAGAGGGAAACGGGATTAAACGGGGCTCACCTCCGTAATTCGGTCGTATCCTCTTGTCGTAGCCGGTCTGAAGAGCATCCAGGATGGCCGTGATGTTCACTTCCATGTTTCTAAAAAGAGAGGGAGAAAGAGAAAGGAAAAGGAGAATAATGAGAAGAGGAGTAGCGACACCTGCCAGAGATCTCATTGGCTAGGGCAATATCGATACAGGATCTCTCTCCCGCTCTCCTATCTCCTTCCCCAGATGTTTCCCTCCCTTCTTTTCGCTCTCCCCCCGTTTCATCCTTCATTATCCCTTCTCTTTCTCCTTTTGTTCTGGTCGTTTTGCGTGCACGTCTCCGAATCGGACTGATCCCAATAAATACCTGTCATTACGAGAGGAGAAAGGAAGGAAAGAAAAGAAAAGGTCTCTTCATCCGCTAAGCTTCTCTCTCGCGATGAGAGGACCTCCTTTTCGTGCTTCCTTTTCCCCCCTTTCTTACGTGCAACGATTTTTCCACGTCCGACCCGCCTCTTTCCCCCAGCCACACGATAGACCGTTTTTTATTTCACGGTCTAAATATTATACCAGTGGAGAATCGGTAAGGAACGGAAAGAAAAAAAAAAGAACAGGGAGACCCGGAGACATGGGAAAACGGAGCGGACTCGAGAGAGACCGGACCCCGAAAAGGTTCCCCACCTGTCGATGGGGCTCATCGCCCTTGCGTGTCTCCGCAATAATGTTCGAGCCTCACGCTTCCCTCTGGCCGCGAATTCGTCAATGTAAACTAGGCGTATTTGTTCTCGTCGCTCTTCTCTCTTTGTCCTCGGATCGGTCCGACCTTGACGTTTCTCGACGGAAAGAAAGGACGGTTCGTGCCGCCCAAAAGTCAACACGGTTAGCTCGGACGACCAGCAACTCCTTCTCTCGTGGGGAACAAGAAATTTCTTTTTGAAAACTCACTTTTTTCTTCCTCTCGTGGCAATATTGACAGACGGAGCTTGGGGTGGGGAGAGAGAGAGAGAGAGAGAGAGAGGAGGTTTCTCTTGTGTCTGATCGATAGGAATGAGAGAGGAAGACTTGCTCTCTCTCCCCTCGTCGTTTCTCCCATCTCCTTCCAAGTTCGTCCATTCCATATATCCCCACTCCCCATCCCGCATTTCATTTCATCTCGTCTCATTTCATTCCACAGACGTTCGTTCCCATGCGGGTTCATCTTTCCGCTCGAAGGAAGCTTCATCTCGGCAGGAACGATCTCGATTCCCGCCCCGGTGAGACTTCGAGGAACGAACGGACCGCTTTCGACACGGATTCCACGCGATCGGCATCGTTTCCGCTTTCGCCCGCGAGAGTTCGCATCTCATAGCGCATCTCATCTAATAGGTCATCGGAACGGTCAACGAAGGACTCGGCTGCTGGGGACCCGAATGTGCGGTCGAGCGGAGGGGAAAGGGGAGACGAACGATTCTTTCGTCTCTTCCGTCTGGGCGAGGAAATGCAAAACCGAGGATCTGCATGCAGACGTCTTCCTTTATCACGTATGCACGTCCACGTATGAAATGCTTTTGCATTCGCTCGCGGTCCTCGGAGAGTCTCGGACGCCAGTCGAAAGCGTCCTAGAAAAAAAAGGAGTCGTGGAGGAAAGAGGAAAAGGCATGGCAATTCTTCCATTTTAAACGCGGAATGCCTTCTTATGCATGCAGGCTGGTGAATTTTATCGAGGACTCCCATTTGGCTGTTCCCGCAGAAAATTTTCATCCGAAAAGCCTCGGCTCCGAACATTTGCATGAGATCAGAGATGCTTCCTTTTCTCCTTTCATGAGATGTATTTGCCTTCCAGGGCTTCCGAGCCTCCCGCATGCGATAACGAAACCGAGAACCCGAAAAAAAAAAAAGTTTACGCATTGGATCGTGGGTGCGAATGCCACGGTCGAGAGTCGAAGTCTGCTTTCGGGCCGGGCCGATTCGATTATTTTGTCGTCTCCCTGCACAGATGAACGATGAGATGGAGCTGCGATATACAATGAAGGGGGTCGAAGGAAAAGAAGACAGGGATCTCTATTAGACTCTTATTGGATTTCGAGTGGCAATATGTGCAGGGGAATCCGATTAATTCCAGAGCCACGCGCACACAAAGATCCGAAGAAGGTAAAAAAAGAAATGGGAAAAAATAGAAACGAAAGCGAAAACAGATCCGCATTCGGTTGGTTTCCCGGCACGGACGATTTATTTCTTGCACGCACACGCAATCGTGCGCGCCTCTCGACGCACACGCAGTCGTGCGCGCCTCTCGCCTCGTTAGAACGCCTCGCACAATTCCGTCCTAACGAACCTCCCTCTCGTGCAAATTGAGAAACCCCCTCATTAGGAGAGAAACCCCCTCATTAGGAGGAGGAGACGAGCGACATTACTATGCATGGACTCGGCCTCGATTTTCTAGGATTCGCATTGTCCATTTAAGATGGGAAAATGCTTTCTTCTGTCAGGCAGAGGAAGAAGGAAAAAGGAAAAAGGAAAAAGGGAAATGGGGAAAAGCGACGGAAGTGATTGCTTGGAGCTCTCGCTGTGGAATCTCCACCTCCGGTGTGTCTATCGCTTAACGGTTCGACTGCCGGCGAACTCGGTTTGGGGCACGGACGTCAACGGTTAAGAGTCATCGAAGGAGTCCGGGATTTCCCAGGGAGTCCGGGATTTCCTTGTTGAGACGGGACCTCTATGCTCCGTGTCTTCGTTACCGGATTGAATTTGTAGCCGGGAAGGTACAAAAATCGTCTTTTTATCTTGTCGATTCGTCGCGGAGGACCCATGAAAGAAACCATAGAGACCATCGTATGGAGAAACCATGGAGAATTTGAGTCTTCGAAAGTGCCCGCCCGAGTTAGTCGGTGGAGAATTCAAATCGTTTCTCGTCGACCTGCTAACGTTCGTCCGTTAATTTAAGGAAGAGATAGCGCTATTACGCGTGCACGCATTAATGCCACATCCCCGGCGATATACTGTATATGTCGTGGGGTTTTCTGGAATTTAGGGGGGATTTCGAATCTCCCTAGCGGGAGGCGGAATTTCGATAAACCAGTGGGTTTAGCGAAATCGTGAGGACGTGAATAAACCCTCGGGAGATCGGTAAATCTCCCCGACTCGACGATTTTCGTCGCCCCCGCTTCACTCGTCTCGCGGGCGATTCTCCGGACGGCTCGCCGAAGACCGAGGAGCGTCTACTGCCTGCGTTTAGAGGCGTTTCGGAGAGGCGTGCGGAAGGCTGTGGTCGTTTCGACGAGCGAAGAAATCGCCGAAGGATCCGAGTGCGAGTCCTCGAAACGTCGACGTGCCTGGAGACTCCCGTCGGGGTCATCGGAGAGGACCCCGAACGTTCTTCAGAGTTCTGGAATGGATATTAAGTCCCGACAGTTTTCGCACTCGGTTCATTTCCCGTTCCCGTCCGCATTCCGCAAACTCTATTGCCGGAATGCGCCGAACGAGCAAGTCGCCTCGTGGCGTCTCGACGCCTCTCGACGCCTCTCGACGCCTCTCGACGCCTCTCGACGCCTCTCGACGCCACGAGGGCAGGGAGAAGCGACAAGCTTGCCGAAGTGCAAGAAGTCGTCACGGGGAAACGCTTCTTCTTTCGTTTCGACATTTAAATGTTTCGACTAAAATGCAAAACGGCACATCCCCCGGGTGTCTTCGACGATTCCTTTTCCCCCAGGAAGGAAAGAAAGCGAACGAAGCCAAACCGAATCGTTTCGAATTCCCCAATCGGAAAGCGATCCGACCGGAAGAAAGTCTCGAGACGATCCCACGAAGTCGAAAGTCTAAAACCGAGGAGAATAAAAATCGCTTCGACGCATTCGAAGGACGAACGCGCGATTCCACGCAAAACTCTCCCGGAATCCTACGAGATATTTTTGAAGATGCAGCATCGCAGCTGCGGCATCGCATCAAATCATCGGAAGATTGCACGAAAAAAAAATGTCGGGAATACTCGGTCCCTCCAGCTGATCCTGGAACTGCCAAGGAATCGCGGAGCAAAATCGAGTCGCTTCGGCTTCATCAGAAACCGGATGGAAACCGGATGGAAAACGTTACGGATCGGCCGCGATCGCGAATTTCAGAAAAGAAGAGGAATTCGAAGATCGGAAGCTGAGAGAGAGGCTGGGAGGAACGAGAGAGTTTCTCAAACTGCTGCGTTTCGTCGTCGAGTTCCTCATCGGTGATCGGTTTCAGATCCGTCGAGACCAGACGACCCTCGAGTTTCCATGGGGAATGACCGTTTTTCCCTAGCAACCGGAGGAAAAGCGATGATCCCCGATTTCCTCGAAACCGGCGGATCCTCTCCGGCATCTAACGAGAAAAAGGTATAAATCGCACTGCTGCCATCGGCGATCGATGTGGCTCTCGGCGGCACCGTCGAAAACCGAGGAATAAGTGAGTCTTCTCTTCCCCCGGCATCGAACGAAAAGCAGCACGTCACCCGCTAAATTTAGACGGAACCGAGACGGAATCTTCGACGCGAGATTCATCTGGAAATTTTCCTCGACGGCCGACTCGGTTCGAGAGTCAAAACAAATCTTACCCTTGCCGCGGAATCGTGGAAACGCCGTTGCGGATCGCATCTCGGTCAGACGTAAAAATCGCAGGAACCTTTCGCGAGTTCTCGCCGACCTGTCGCGGACGCGGGCGTTCGCCGCGGGGCTCGGAACTCCCGCGAAACGATCGCCGAGAAAGCCGACGATCCTCCGAGAGAAAAATTTCGCACTCGGACGAGATTATCTTTCATCGCGACAGTTATGAGATACGAGTTGCATTTTTTCATCCTCGGTCTCTTTCTCTCTCTCAAAGTACCAATCTCTTTAATTTTCTGTAATGTGCAGTTTCCTTCCTCTCGGTTTTCTTTCCCTCTCCGTCGGAGAGGCGCGACGACCCCGGAACGAGGCAATAAATCAGCCTCACTGTTTAAAAATGAAATGCTTGCGTTGAATGCTAAAAAAAAAGAAAAAAAAAGTACATCTGACTGCGTATCTCTGCCCCGCACGTACGATCCGCGTAAATTCGGTAAACGAGAGCGCAGAAGACACGAGAGGAAAACCGATACGAGACGGAACCGATGGACGAGGCCACTTGCTCCTAAGAGGATTCCATTTCTTCCTCTCCGTGTCGTCTTCGATTCTTCTCCCCTTCGTCGAAGCCGACCGATCCGGTTCTGCCGACCGAAACGTCCTCTCGAATGACGGCCGACGAGCGGAAACGGCAAGGGAGAGAAAGAGTCGTGGCGGCTATCTCTCTCTCTCTCTCTCTCTCTCTCTCTCTTTCTCTCTGTCGATGGATGGATCTCCTGACCGCGAGTAAATGCGGGATCGCACGCGAGAAATCCATCGGAAATTGTCGTTCTCGAAAAAACGATGCATGCGCTCGAGTACTCGCGACACCCTTCGCACGGTACACACCTCGGTACACGCTTCGGTACTCGCTTCGGTACTCGCTTCGGTACTCGCTTCGTACTTGGGGCTTCCTTCCGCTCGGATCGATCGGCCTTCGCGGTCGCTTTCGCGGTCGCTTCGTTTTGACGATGATGGGATGGGCTGCTTGCTTTCGAATTGGGGCTATCTCTATCGACCGTGTCGTTGTGCTCCCCGCTCTCGGTGGGTACAACGGGATAAATTATCGCTCATACGGAGGAAGGAAGATGAATTCTTCGGCAGGGTCTCCGAGGAAGGAGGGCAAGGAGGGAAGAGATCGAGGAGATAAATTACCGAGATTCCGTCTATGCCAGCACTTAAGAGGTCCGATCGGAAAAGTTCCGGGAATTAATTTTTTATGACGCTACGGTGACCCGTTCCGGCTATCGATGGCCGTCTCCGACGAAGTAGTCCCTTTCGGCATCGACGCAACTTTTCCAGCGCTTTTTCAGGGGCTGGAAGCATTTGCCGGCACTCGCCTTTGGGAATCGCCAGCAGCGATCGCCGAGCGATCTTTTCTCTTTCGAAAGAGAGAGGGAGAAGAGTGGGAGGCAAGGTCGTGGTTTCTGCAGCAAGGCTCAGGTCTATCACGTCATCGCCGTGCAGCAATTTCTGACCTGTTTGGGATTCGATCGTCGTAGCAGAACTTGGAGACTCAAAACCTGCACAAAAATCTAAGCAGATATAGGAGACTGTGCTCTCTACAAATAAGTCCTGTTATTTCGCTAGATTAAGGTGCATGTTACACCAGGGGACTCGCCTAAAAATCGCTCGAAAACCGGCAGAATATGTGGAAAGGTGAGAGATCATCGAGGCGTTTTGCAGCACGGAGAGACTGGAAGCTCTCCGATCGTTAGCCAGACATCCCGATCGAAGCGCTCCGATCGGCGAGAAGAGGCAACACCACTCGGAACGGGGGAAGCCGTCACGCCGGGGAGTCCTGATGTGACCTCGGCTCTTTTGAGAGAGAAACGGAAGGCGGGATGGAAGGGAGGTTCGTCATCGAGTTGTTGGCGTGAATCACGGAACGTGAGTTTGTTTTTGCTTCGCAGAAATTGCGAGACACGTGGAGTTTCGAGCTTTCGTTGGTTCGTGTTGCAGCGGCATAGTAAAGAATTTGGCAGGAATCTTTCTGAAACATCCCGTGCGGTTCACGTTTCCAACATCCCTCAGATTTCGATAAATATAATCAGTGGCGGCTCGTGATATTTAGCGCTGGTAGTTTGTCTATGGAGAGGCGATAGGCAGCGCCCTCCCCTGCCTCCCCTGCCCCCCCCCCCCCCTCCCCCCTCCATAGACAAATCACTTGCGCTAAGTATCACGAGCCGCCACTGATATTAATAAATATTTGAGTTTGCACGTAGGTCGATTGCCTATGGATGTCTCTTCTCGGCAAGCAAATGCTCCTTCGTGGAGTTCCATCATTTCTTCCACGTTGGGGAATGGAATCTCATCCTGGTGTTATACACCGAGTCACACACGTTCTCACCAATCCGTTTCGCTTTCATTTCACTCCCTTCACTTTCTGGTTTGTTTGTTTGTTTTTTTTTCGTTTTTTTTTTGTTTATGGTTTTTCAGCGAGTTCGTTTCTTCCCGCTGTCCCCTAATGGACTGTGCGGAGAAAGACTCTCAATCAGGAAATTGTTTTGCCGATGTCAGACGAAGAATTGCAAGGTTTTCTCGACGATAGGCTCTATGGGCTTTTCCAACTTTCAGGCGAAGGAACCTGTACCTACAGGAAATGCCCGGCGACAGAAGAAATCGCGACACCGTCATTGCACGTTAACATTCCACGCACGAGAAATAAAGTCATTACGAGATGCAACATGCATTTGCAACGTAAGCCGACATGTTCCCGTTCGTTGCATCCGTTTCGAGCTGCCCAAAGTGAGGGTGAAAGAGCACAGAAGAAGGAAGAAACTGGAACGAGGCTGGTTCGATACCTCCGAGTGCTTCGAAAACAATGCGAGACTTAGAGAGGAGTTTGGACGACCTCGGCCCGGGCAAGAAAGGCCAGAGTAAATCATGTGAAACCTGCCACGTTCCGTCTCGAACATTCCGTGCTTTCTCGCCATTACTTTGCGGGGTAATGTCCATCCTCATTCCTTGGAGGCTGGCAGCCCCCATCTCTCATTTCCGTACCGCCACAATGCTCCATCGTGGATCCATCGTGCGAATTCGGAGAATCGACCTCGTCACGGACGAAACTCCCACGTTCGCCGTCTGCGTCGATCGACGACGGGAATCCCCTTCGACGAAGACGAAGAGAAAAATCCTCGTCGGATCGAATCCACCGACATCCGATCGGCATCCACCCGCGCAAAATATTCTTTTCTTGGGAATATCATCTGCGAGATGGATCTGCCAGGAATCCCGGCCAACTTTTCCCTCTGGGAAAGTTTTGATCCGCACGAAATGGGAAATCGGGAACGGAGCCAAATATGTAGATATCGACGAGGGAAGTCCGATTACATGCATTATTTAAAAGAGAAACCGCGGAATCGGCACGAAGAGACCCGCCGAGATTGGAATCCCCCGATTCGTTTTCGATTCCGTCCGTCGAGGCCGGCCTCAAAAAAAAAAAAAAACAAAAATGAAGGAAAGGAATCTTGGGCGTAGAGGATTGCGTGATGGAAAAAGCTTTACGAGGGTCGGTCATGTGAGGACTAATGTGATCAATAACCCTCTCCAATCTCGTCTCGTCCCTTTTAGGTCTGCGACTCGTTCATGCCTCCGCGGTTCTCCATGCATGATGTAGATGAATGATGCAAGGCCGAGAGATGTTAAACCTCGCGTGAGCCTCCTTCGGCCGTAAAGTTCATGAGATACGGCGTGGAAGGACCGCCGGACCGAAGTGCCCCGCTGATCGAGGATCGCAGTGACTGATGGCAGGTGCGTGAATGCGGACGTCATGTTTGCGCTGGGGGAGATTCCTCGTCGTTTCCTCGTTTATTCCTTTCGACTCCTGTGATCGCCGACTCGCCGAGCTGCACTCGGCATGCTCCTCTATTTCCGTGAATTTGCCGACTCGAACACGCACCGTCCGACTGGACCATCTTTCATTCGATCGTATCGGCCTTAACATATGGCCGTCCTGTACGTCTCGGACTACTCACGAAGGAAACAAAGAAAATGGCACAATGGATTTTGAAACGTGTTGCAAACATCTCTTGCAGAAAAACTGAAGAAAAAAAAAGCTCTGGGCATGGAAACCCAAGCACATTGGCATGACTCTCTTAGGATTGCGAGCAATGCTTAAGGTAGATGTCAGACAAATTCGTATTGTATATGTTTAATACTAATAAAATATGAAACTCATATGCGGATGCGCCAGTAATATGAAATAATTTCGAAGTGTGCAAGTACATACGTACGGGAACTATGGATTTCGGCAGAACGTGCAGAATGTGCCTTAATTGCAAAAAATGACTGCTCATCGATCACCATATGTTGGTGTTGAAGCAAGTATTAACAAGAAACACCGAAATCCTGACAGGAGTTCATTCGAGCTCCGTGTCGACTGGACGCACTAAAATCCATTAGCGCTGGTTTCGGTGATAATCGCAAAGGCTAACACATGCTTCAGTCGAAAGTGTGAGCAAACAGAGTGTAAGCGCCAGCATGTCCTTCTATCAAACCCGATTCGACTTGCGACGATGCGACGATGCACCGGCGAAGGTGCCAACATTAGAGATGTTATCGTGGCTGAATCTCGCACGTCCCTGATAGGCTGGGAAGAAAAAATCTGGAACGGAAGCGGTACCTCCTCCGTGAGAGCGCTTCTATCGATTGCATACGGCGACACCTTGCGGACGGGCGGTCAAATATTAATAGCGTCCGTCGCAGGACTTCCATCCCCGATTTTCCGAGTCCCGCACGGCTGCCGGCTACGGAATCTCTCGGGCTCGTAACAGGGGAAGATTCAGATCTGGCCGATCTCGTTACCGCTTAAAACAGGGGTGTGCAACCTTTATCGGCGGTGGGCCGCATCGAAGCGTCTGACTCTTCACGCTGGCCATAGAATGCAAAAGTAAAAGGCTCCCTTCTTTTGACCTGAGGGCATGAGCTCGCGCCGATCGGCCGATGTCACTTACCCCCGTCACACCCCCTAACAAATTCCAAAGCCCAAAATTAGCCTTTGGCATCGAGAACCTTCTTTCTCGAGACAATACGTTGCGCCCCGCGTGAGGAAAAATTAGGGGAAGGAAGCGAAAGGACTCGGTCCATCTCTAGTTTAGTTACTAAGGGATGATCGAAGCTGTGATGGGCCTTGAGCCGCAAAGAAACTCATTTTATCTTTTATCCTAACGTGCATCACCGGGCCGCAAGAAGCAGGTCCAGGGGCCACATACGGCCCAAGGCCCAAGGGTTAATCCCTGGCTTAAAACATGATACGTACGATACTGACGATGCGATTCTGTCTCTCTCGTACATCAGGCTTGGGAGCAGATGGTTTCTGCCAACGGAAATTTTCACGGAAAGGATTGCATTCCTTTTCGAACGAACGTTTTCACCGAGGACGTTAGGGTTTCTTACGGCTAACAGAAAGGTCAACAAAGGCAGTATATCGACAGAACGAGGTATATCGACGAGAAACGGAGAAAAGAGAGTAAAGAAACACTTCGAGAAAGAAAAGTGGGCAACAACAAAAAAATGAAAACGAGAAAAAGGAATATCTCGAGGGGAAACGGAACACCGACCGTATAACCACGAAAGCCAGAGCCTCGAGCCCCGCACCTGCGACTGCCAACGTCTCACCTCGTCGACAGCAAATCCGTTCATTCCCTCCGAATCCAAAAGTTTCCGCTGTTTCCCGCTGGGGGATCTGCCGTCGACGCAGACGATTTTCCATCGTTATGCCGAGGAAGAACGACATCCCGAGAGGCGAAGAATCTCCCTCCGCTTTTAGAATTATTGTTTTCACCAGGAAATGGAAACGCATTTTCTTCTGCTTTGTCCGTTCCAAAAGAGCAAGAATCACCAGCTTAAAATCCCAGCCGGAAGCAGCCATTACTTCCAGCTAAGCCAAATCTGTAATCTCAGACCCATTTCGGCCGGGAGAAACAGCTGGAAAAGAAAGCCGAATCCGGGTTGGTTCCCTGCTGGATAGAGAATGGCTTTGTTAAATATTTTCTGTCCTACAGCAATCGGATTGCAACAGTAAATTCAGTCCTATTCTTGCTGAAGGATCTCCCGTGTAAAATTCCCACTGGAAATTTCCAACCGTGAATCGATAATGATCTAGTGTTTTACAACTATTTCTCATTTGAAATGGGTCTAAATTTACAGTGGTCCAGCTGGAAAATTCAATTTAGTATTTTCAACAGGGCAATCATCCAAGAACCGTGCCGGGGAGCAAGCATGACATCTAGCGGATCGTCTGGAAATGCTGCTTTTTAAAATTAATTCTCCGCAATGTGAGGGCGGTACCAATTCAGTCCGAAAGCAGGGGGCATAAGGTTTAGGCCTACACTAACCTGTGGGTTGTCTGAGGGCAACCAGGCATGGCATCATGAGGATTCTCCGTCTCTACTCCCCTCGATCGCGAAATCGCGCCAATAATTGTCGATTTCAATTCGATAGGCCGATTTCTAGGTACCGTTGTACGGAGAATCCATTCTCGGGGTTTCTCACGCGAGTCGACTCGGGGTGTCAACTCTCGAGCTAGTGTTTGAAGGAGAAAGTGAGCACCGAGACGAACGCGAGGCCCAATAAGAAACATCAACTCCTACTTTCAATCGACCTTTTCCACCGTATTAAATTTCCACTTGAAGCTGATCCATGGAGGAATGACCGGACTGGATGACAAGATCGGAAACTGCAGAAGAGCCGGAGGGACAGCTCGGTGTCGTTCGCGACCGCACGTCTCTGCAGTTCTCCTACACTATTCTGCATAGCTAATATGGCCGATTCCAACAAGATGGTGGGCGAGTGCGCATGATGGAGTGTTAACACTCGGATCGTTCGCACCGGATCGGAACGTGATGGCAGTCGAAGCACGAAGGCAGCCATCTGATCCCTGTCACCTCTCATGCATTCGGTACGTCTCGGCATTAAATCGATGAACCGATGATGAACTTCCAGTTCGAGCGATGTCAAATATTAGCATCGCCACCTTATGATTCGATTATGGTAACGAAGAATACAAATTAAGAGATTCCTATGAGAGAATGAAGTACCGAGATGATCAAGACTGATTACACTGGGATGGCATGGAGCTGCTGCACTGTTGCCAAGGGCAATCATAATTGGTTGCACAAGTGGAGCTGCAACGGTCCCTATGGAACACGAGAGCGAAAAAAGAAACTGCTCGAAGCTCGGAAATATCCTGGAGTTAAAATGCGACATAGGAGTTCGCAGAAGTCCATGACGTCAGGACGAGCAGGCGACTCCTCCGCTCGTTAACTTTGCCCCGATCGGTCGACACGGTGGAGTCGTCTGCTCGCTGCTTCACATCGTGGGGAAAATGGGTTTCAAGTTTTCAGTGATAAGAGACTTCGTTGCACGTTGACGACTTCCTCGAGGAAAAGCGGACCGGCGGCACGCTTTTTCTACTGAATTCCCCTTGGAAAATGTGTCGTTGATGACGGTTCCATTAGTAAGGTGATCACCACTACATTCGTACTTAAAAAAAAAAAACTAAGATTCGACTTCGAATCAGGAAATAGAGCTAAAAAGCCCGGAACGAACGCAGTTGCATTGAAGCAATCGAGTGAACCCACCGAAACACGTTTTGTCACCGAGTCATCGGGAAGATCCACTAATGCGATTGGTGAAAACTTTTCGCCCTTGAGGTCGCGAGAGCGTATCGGCAAAATTGGGTAAGGAATGTCCACACACTCGGTCATTGCTTACATGCATGGGGATGATCGGAATTCAATAGACGCCAGGTAGAGCCTTTATTTTGCATAATTAACAGAAAAATAAAGAGTTTTTATTATTAGTATTCTGTTGTGTGACCCTTAGCTGCAGTAGCATTGAGACACGTTTTGACTGCGTCAATCACGAGATAGTTGGTTTCTTTCGAAGATGGCCATTCTACTCTGATCACCCTCTGCATTTGCTTCTTCTTGCGCTGCCCTGCCTCAAAATCCGTTCTGGAAATGCTGCTAAATAGGAACGGGATTCATTCCGCAGACGATGACGCACAAGGACATCGCTGGTTTCCCTCTCCCCCCCCCCCCCCCCCCCCCCCCCCCCAATATAGTAAAAGGGGCCACTTTCTAGTGATGCCAAGTCCTTCCAGAATTGCGTCGATCAAAATTGCATGGGGTGAGCAGTCTGCAAAGATGGATCACCGAATAATCAATCACCTTAGAGGGAAGGATGAACTAAACCGAAATTCCGATTCGCGGGGTCTCCCAGTCCCCGAAGAGAGAGTCGCAATCGCTTAGATCATGTCCAGAGTCAATGTTTACCTTGTGGTCCACAACTTTCAGAGGATCCTCGCAATGACAGATTTTTGGCACCATCGATCGAGTGCTTCCGTCGATTCCGTTTCTTCTTTTTTTTTCTTTCTTTAAACTCGATGGTAGTTGTAGAATTGGCTCTTGGGATGAATCCGGCCGTTGGCTTTAACTTCATTTCTCGACCGATTCTTTTCGCAAAACTTTATTTCGGCCTTTGGATCGATGAAGATGCGATCCACTCGGAAGGCACGAGTGAAAAGCAGGCAGACTTCGAGGGAGGCCATTCTCGAAGTCCTCCTCCTCCTCGAGACGGACCCGATCCAACGAAATGGAGACGATGCCAGAGCGGTGACTGCCGCCAGACGGTCGGCAACAATCGCAGTCGGGCTCGTCGGCCATCCGGATGCGTCGTCAGACGGATTTCTGAGTCAAATATCACCATCAGAAATGGCACAATGGAGATGAGGAGATGAGCAAATGAGAATTGCCCACATATGACGACTCGCTTCCTTCAGCGACGGAGCAGAAGTTCTGCCTCTCGCGCGCAAGTTACGTCGTCTCGTCTGACTCTGGAGTGCTTCATGCTCATGTTTGAGAAAGGGAACCCCATGATGAACTCACCTGACTCGCGGCCATTCATCCTCGAACAAATGGAATCCTCGAGGAGGAGATGGCTCTTAGACTTATTATCCATTAACGAGGTGACAAACAGGGCATGCATATTTTATCCTCTCCCAATATCGTCCCTCCTTCCTGTGGATGGGAGTGACAGCCTGTCGCACTCGAGCCGACATATCGCAGCCATCGATATTATTTTTTTTTTCCCTCCCTCCTCTGGGGTTTTACTTATTCCTTATCGCTTGCACTTTTCCAGCTGCTCCCTGGGCGGCAGACGGGACGAACAGACGAAGACGAAGAACGGATCAACATGTGAAGGACCGAGGACGAATAGAAAGAGCAGTATCTCCCGTTTTCGAGAGATAAGGAAACCATTCTTCCTCCACGTCACTTTGCATTCTGCTTCCCCACAGCGAGCTTATCAGCGAGGATATCGAGGCTCCATAATTACATTTGAGATTGCAGTGGAACGGCGTCTTCGACTCGGCCTCAAGCCATTTCATGCAGTTTCAACTCGCAGGCTCAAACGCCATTCGGTGCACTTCTTGCAGGGTATTCCATACATGAACGCAAGGAGTTGTTTAATTGATTTAGGAGATGGGAAGCGAAGAACCCGAAACCGCGATGGTCATATACCCGGCATCCTTGAGTCTCTGAGTGGGTTATATCGAACAGGGGAAAGAAGAGTAGTTGGGAGGGAAATTAGTAGAGAGCTGAGGGGGAGCCTGTGCACGTACGTCTTCCAGCCGGCAAACAAGGAGCTGTCGAATGCATCCAGGGTTATTCTTAATGCCTTTCTAGGGTAGACGGGAGAGAGATCCATCTTTTACTTAGTTCCACGTTACGAAACTCGGGATTCTCTGTTCGTATCCGAGCCGTGAAAAGGCTCGGAGAGAGATGGTTTTAAATAGGAGGGAGAGGAGAAGACTCACCCGTTGCCCTGATTGGCCTGGACCAGGGGGATGCCTCCGTGGTAGCAGAGGAGGGTGGCGAGGGAAGCAACGTGCATCATGCAGTTCACTGCCCTACTCATCCCTGCAGGGCTCTTATTTTCCGTCTTTCACCTCATAGTCTGCTGCCGTGAAACGAGGGTGATGACAGGAGGAGGAGAGGGGTGAGGGGATGAAGGCGTAGTCTAAAGTGGGAAGAAGAAGAAAATCCCGGAGGTTGCAACGAAGAGACGGGAGCGCGCAACGGCAGGGAGGAGGAGCCTGGGCAGCCTCCTCCTCTCCTATCGATTCGTCGGAACCCTAGCCCTAGCCCTAGCCCTCGCCCCGAGCCGAGGCCCTCTAGGGTCTCCATGTCTAAAGCCAAGTTTACCCCTGCACCAGCTCTCAGACGAGACCATTTCCCGGGCTCTTATCTCGCCAAATCCGAACGAAGCCCCCCCATTCAATTGATTGTGGGAAACAGAGAAGGATGTGGCACAAATTTCTCTCTTCTCTGACAGACGCGTCACATCCATCTCCTTTAATGCTCCTTCTCGGACACATTCGGGGCAGGTATATTGCCGCTCTCTGTCTTCTCCGAGGGACGCACAAAGACCTGTGGCGACAACACAGCTCGCATGCCAACAGGAATCACTATCTAAAAACGCTCGATCGTGCGATCGTTTCCATCCTCGCAACGACGACAGCCACGTTTTACGCGACCTTTCGTTCTCTCTCGCGTCGCTCGTCCCGGATCTTCTCTCTTCTCGTTTAAGATCCACGGCGGCGAAGAGACGAGAAGCGATGACGTGGGACACGCATCATTTTTCGCAGTCGGACCGCGTAACTGATAGCGACAAGAACAGGACATAAACGTCACCGTTCGTTCGACCGGAGCCAGTTCATCTCCTTTGTAGATCCGGATCGGCAGTTTTGGATCGGCCTCCCCATTTACTCCGAAAGATCAATGAGAAGATTTTTCGGAGGGCATTAAAAGAGCAGTCCCATGAGGTAATCTATAGGGATGGGGAAGGGGGGCAAGGGGGGAAGGGGGGAAGGGGGCAAGGGGGGAAGGGGGGAAGGGGGGGGGGGGAGAGCTCTGGGGAAAAGCTTCGGCACGCGAGGTCTTCGCCATCCTTTTCCGTCGATTCCGATACGGTTTAGCGCTTCTGGCCTTCTTGGCTTAGGCCTGGATATCTCATCAATGGCACTAAATCCTTGCGATATATATTCGGAGCTTCACCTGCTCTCTCCCCTTTCCGTCTGTTTATGGATCACGCCAGAATAGGAATATAAATTCGTATCGACACCGTATTTTAATCTCTTTCGACTGGGCCCACGCTCTCGTTCCCCTCGTATTAAGTTTTATTTCCTCTTTCTCGTCCTATCGCCGTCGAGAAGGGATTTCCAAGTTCCCTCGCGACGCCCGAGCCACTCCACGTCGCGACGGAGGGTATGCCAGCATTCCATCCGTCGATGACCTGGATTCCGCAACGTTTGCAAGTATGATGCCGATCCCTGGTCGACGCGAATGACAATGATGACGGCCGGGGGACGGGAGAGAGCCGGTCTAAAAGAAATGGAAAGCATCACGCGAGATGTTCGCCAAAGGAGACGTCGCTGTGCACGTTGGAAATGGAATTCAAAGAAAGAGAAGGGAGAGGGAGCGAAAAAAAAAACGGAAAGGTTCTCTTTTTTCAAGTGGACCTCTGAGGAAATTGGACGAGAGAAAAGGGGAAAAACGAAGAAGAAAGAAGGAGCAGTGGATTTCTCTCTCCTTTTCCCTCGGATGCGAGCGGAATGCAGGAAGAAGGTTCGCCACAAACGCTTCCTCTTGGGAATGTGACCTTCCTCGGTTCATGCCCTTTGGCCTTATTGCTCCCCTCCATTCACTCTTGATTGCGTTTCCTCCATTTATTCCTCTCCTCCCCATGCTCGTCAGGTTCCCCTCGTTCGATCGTCCCGGCTCGGCTTTAATAAGGAGCCGTGAAACGTGTGGAGGGGATGCGTACGGATTCTGTGTACGGATGACGGAATCGGGGAAGCGAGAGTCGAGAAGAGTCGAGTGTCGACTGGAAAGAGGCCAAGAAACGGAAATGGGGCAAGATGGACATTGCGCATATCGGGCATGCATGACAGATGGGTGGAAAAGTGGAACGGATTCCTCACTTGGCCCCACTCGAGCATCGACTGGAGAACCCCAGACGTCGTCTTATTGATGAAGTGCAGAGAAGGCATCGTTCCCTAATCGGCTCGTTAGGGACACTTCCATTAATCACGGTCTTCCCTCATTACCGCCATCGCGAGCCAATACCGATTCCATCCGTGACTGGTAGGTGCAGCATAACTTCATCTCGAAGATTCGACCTTGTACCATTGGCTCTCGGGAGGAGGAAAGTTCATTAGTCGGGATAGTAATGCGGTTCCGAATCTAGTTACATGTAGCAAGGGGTCAGGCCTTAATGTCTTTAAATCTAATTACAGAGGGAATGATGGCCGGACCGGGATCCTCGATCAAGCGAGACAAAGAATCTTTCCTTTCCCTCTCTTCTCTCTATTATATACGAAATTATCTCCCGGGACGATACCGCTGTCCTCTCCTCCTCCGCTCTGCATATCCCGCGATCGTCGTGATGAATTTGGAGAGTCTCTCTCGCGGAACCAGAGGAGAAAAGGGGGAGGATGCATCTTTCCGAGCCATTAATCCTTCCAGCAGGCCTAGCCCCATCCCCATCCCCGTTCCCGTCGATGGAGTCTGGATGCGTGTGCAGATGGCTCTGTGGAGTAAGCGTAGACGATAGAGTGAGGCGGAAGGGACGATTGCTTTTGGCTTCCGCGCCGAGAACACTGACCCCATGCTGGGGATCCAAGCATCTCTGCTTTTATGGATCCCGCAACCTCACGTCGTGGAGCAGGAAGGAGCCAACGGGCTCGCGGTCGTCGGGTGTCGGGTGTGTTCATTAATTCCTCTTTGCACAGGGATCGCAATGAGTTTGGGAAACATCGCATCGACGAGAACGAAGCGCCTCTTCATTACGCAGACCACCGCGGTATGAATAATTCATGCCCCTTTCAAAGAGTAAAGAAGGATGCCTGTTAATCAGCCGCCTCCTGTTAATCAGCCACCTCTTGCAAAATGACTCGGCTCGTATCTGCCCCGCTGTGTGCCTCGTGCCCGCGGAGAGAAGAGAGCTTTTATTGTCTGCGACTACTGCCGTCTTTCTCCCCTACGGAGACTGGAAGGAGGCCAAAGGAAGAAAAAACGTCAACTCATGGCCCATTCTTCGTGACAAACGCACTGTTGTTTGACGCAAAAGAAACCATCTCTTTTTTTCCACCTCCCGTCTTATCGATGACATTAAATGGCTTCCACGGCCAAGAACCGACGTGGAAATCATGGAAATCGCTACGTCGTAAAGGGGATGAGGCCGTTGCAGAGGAAATGTCGCCCCGGAAGGAAGATGAGAGTCAATTAGATGCTGCGGGTCATTGCCATCGGCAGCAATGGATGTCCTAGAATTTCCCCTGGGCCAACTCCGGGAAATGTCCCGAGAAAATTACACTCGGAAACATTTCTTCTTCGGTCATTGAAACTCATGAGACTGCGATGGATGAAATTCATGGTTCATCCGGTCGCGTCTTTAACTGCGTCTTTCGGAAATATTATCTCTGAAGAGGTGGTTTTCGTAGAGATAGACCTATCGTGGAAAGGAGATTGCGTGATCCCCCAACACACTCGTATTTGAAGACTCGAAGAAAAATTTTCCCTCGAAAGAAATTGGGGCATGATCTGATGTCTGCCAAACGTATGGCACCATGATTGAATCTTGCCATTACTTCCTCTTGGCTACAGCCACGGAACGAGCGCAGTGTCGGAGAATGATGGCGGAAGGGAAAAAAATCTCCTTGGCAGAAGTTGGACCACGGAAACGGAGAGACCTGTTAAGCGAGGGGATCTGAAGGCAGTAAGAAAGATATCAAATTTTCAAGCCAAAAATGTCGTGCAAAAAGTTACAGGGAATTCTACTCGGAGCTTCGGTCTAATTTTAACCCTGACTCTTGGGGAAAAAAAAACCTGTATGACACGGCCACCATCTTGTGTTAATGCACGAGGCACAAAGACATCGTATGAGGGATGCGAATCTCTCGAAAAGAGAAGATAAAAGACCGAGAGGGTCTTTGGGGGATCGGAGATGAGAAAAAGGGAAGGGGAAGATGATGGATGATGAGCGCATGGGGGGTCTTTAATGGTGTGGATCATTGTTCTTTCGGTACTTGTTGGGTTTCGGGCCCGTGTTTCACCTGCCTTCCGTGATACCGTCATCCCGTTTTTTCATTTTTCCTCCCTCTGCAGTGCGGCGGAGTAGGTGAAGGCCTCCGAGAATAAAGGTCTCCCATTTCTCGACGAATGCATGATGGATCGTGTCTCCACGCGACGACTCGCTTCCCTCCGTGTGTCTCCGGCTTGTGCGAGCTGGGGAATATTTCGAGCCTGCAAGTGCTGCATCCCGCTCGATCTCCGTCCGCGGCGGAACCGCCTGCTCTTCGGGGGCCGTCTTCGGTTTTATCGTTGGCCGTTGGAACCGCTACGAGCCGAAAGACACTACGAAACGTAATAAAACCAAGAGTGCAAGAATGGAAACCGTGAGACGGGAAAAGGTCCTCTGAAGCTTGAGGCTTTCGGGTTAGGACTTCTGGAAGTGCTCTTCCTCCGGCGCGATTTAATCTGGCAAGGAGCTCATTAGCAAAGGGAGATCAAGTTGCGCCTGAAAGATAATCGCCTGATGTCTAGCGAGATACGGAAGACAAAGAACTGCGGGATTCCACCGAACTCCATTTGTGTCAGTATACTCCTTGACTGAGAGACTCGTATTCGCATGGAGACAAGAAAACCCAGAGGATGGAAGGGATCCCATAAATTGGCTCCTTGCGAGGGAATCCAAAGACGGCAGGATTTACGACAGCCTCTCTTTCCCCCCCAGCAACTGCGCCATCATTCATTGATTACTCCCCGCATCAACCATGGCTCACTCAAACGTAATTTTCAAGTGGAAGATGAAGAGATTCGCTTAGTTGCACCGGAAGAAGACCGAGATCGAGTTTTCCAGATCGGAAGAACGAACGCAGCCGAACCTGAACTAGTTTAATTTGCTTGGAGATGTTCGCTCCCGAGCTCGTCGGGTCCAGTAGAGTCGTTGCGCAGAAGGCTCTATCTTCCATCTGCAGATCTGGGAGGATTTCCCGTGGGGTCAGCGTTAAGAGAAGTCTTTTCTCTCCACCTCAATTGAATTTTGCAATCGCGTTTGAGGGAGATTCTCTGCAGGAAATAGGATGTCATCGCCGTAATCATTTACCTGAAATTTTCATAAATTCTTCGGGAAATTTCTCTACCGAAAACATCTAAAATTCGATTGTACTTAATCCTGGAATATTTAGAAGAAAGCAATAAATTCGAAATCCCACCTTTAAGCGGACGATTTTTTCGCATTCGCATTGGAAAGGCCGACTTTCGATAATCCCCGGGAAATTCCAAAAATACTATTATGAAATCATGGATTCACGTGCATGAGTTATAAGTAGCATTTTTTTTAGGAGTTAATCGTAATGTAATCGTAATCTTCTTTGTAACAGGGAACTTTCCGAATTGACGCCTTGTGAAAGCAATCCAATCCATAGCCACCAGTTTGTGACCTGAATCGTAGCGGAATCTGATTCCCCCATTTTCTCCAATTCCCACATAATGGGAACCAGAGGTTTCATTCCCAATGTGCTTATGTTCTAATTGCCCCCACCGGATACGGGGGAAATGAAGTGCTTGATAGCTTCTACTCTCCGTTGGGAAAAGAACTCCTCTGAAGCGGGGCCGTACTGTTTCACGCAGATGATCCAAATTCCCAGGAAGCCTGCGGTCCACACGCAACAGATGAGGCAATTTAGATGAACGTTTTCAAATCTGAAATTTTGAATGCGCTATGGGAGGAGGATGTCATATGACGGGTACAGGCCTGAAAGTGTTAAGAATACTTTTAGTCATTCCGTCGGCCGGGACACTCTTATTTGAGAAGGGAGTGAGAAAGACAATGGTGAGTCGCGTTTTTTTCTTTCCGAATGTAATAAAAGTATTTTGAAGGTGGATTGATGAAGGCTAGCCGCCACCTCAGCAGAAACTTGGATTCTTTAGGCTCAGAGTGGAACAGGACATCTTCGAGAACCGGTTGCAATGAAGGAATCCCTGAATTAGGCGGAAAACCCTTTGCATCTCACGGGAAAGCACAAAATCTCCCCTTCTCAAACGGATTGACCGATTTCGACATCAAGAGGAATTGGTATTTACTGGACAATGAGAGAAAGGATCCTCGACGAAGTTTTCTCGCACAGAGTAATTTCAGGATTTTCTTGGAACCTATGACGACGTGAGAAAACAGAAAACATCGTTTTCCGCTATCGAGCCTGAATTCATTTTCCCTCACTTTCGACAACAACTTTGAATTTGTGTCTATGCTTGATTCTGGAATTTATTTTAAACAGTGTCTAGCTATTTATGCGCTGGAGGAGAGGAAATAATTGCACTCCTCGCTTTATGCGAGATGAAATGAGTTGATCTCACTGGGTGCATGCCTGCAGTGGATTTTAAGCACGCGATATCCATTCATGCATCGCATGCATGCATGCCTGCCCACGATTCAATCTCGGAAATTGGAATCTCCAAAATGAATATGATACAGATAACTTCCATTCATGGGAGTGCTAGCTTCCGCATGTGAAAAGAAACAGGATGCACCTTATCCCTGCGGATGAGATGAACCGAGAGATAAAGAATACCAATTAAGACTAATGCATTCATTTGATGCACCTGGAGAAAAAACGAGTAAAAAAGGCTATGCATTCAACACAGACTACTTGTAGAATGCAAAAGTGAAAGGGAATCTTGCCAATTTTTTCTAGCCATAACTTCAAATCGTTCTCTTTGAAAACGGGAAGAAGGAAAACAGTTTCCAATGTGAAAACAACGATTTATTACAATATTTTCGACATGACTGAGCATCACTGAAGATATATACATGCAGGGCACTGGTGTAAATGTCAGATCCTGGATCTCTATGGGTTATGTCCCAAATATATATTGAAGGGAATGCGGAGATGGGGGGAAAAGAGAGACGGAGCGAGGAGTGTTGGGGTTTTTCTCTTTTCTTTTTCATGCGAGGATGGATCCCAAAGGAAAAGCTGAGGAAGAGAATCTCAAGATTCTATGTTACCCAAGGGATGAGGGAAGCAATATTCTCGCATCTCTCGTAAATCATTTCCAGTCTGAAGGGCGAAAAAAAAAGAAACCCAAAAGAACGTCCGATTTAAAAAAAAGAACTACAAATTCTTTTTCCCTACATGTCCTATTTCCCTCATAATCAGTCACACACTTCACGACATCATCAGCATAGCACGAGATAAGTACCCTCTCCCATCCTTCTAACCGCAGAGACACTGGAGACCCGACATCACCCGACATCAGAGAGGGAATGTGGCGGTATCACATGCATTACATCATGATCACTTTGGGAAAAAAATTGGTATCACAGAATGATGCTGTCCTGGGTCTCCTCGTGTCATACTTGTGTATGAGCATTGCTGTAAGTCGAGTTCCTTCGAGGCCCATAGATGACGTGTGGACTGAGGCTTTCTTCCACCTGGAACACGAGACATTAGTCACCCCGATTGATCACGAATCTTCGAAAGGAAATGCTAGCTGCCAAATGTCTCCACCATTAAGACGGTATTGTGCTTAGATCAATACTCTATTCTCGAGACAATGGCCAAGAGAGAAAAAATGAGTTGGTTTTTATGTCCGAAGGCAAGAAGAGATATTTCCAAAGAATGGAAAAGGGGGAAAAATGAGGCGAGAGGAGAAAAATAGAGGGAAAAAGTATCTACCAGAATGGAGGAACTACAAGTGAATGGTGAGTCAGAGTGCAAGCTGCGTGCATTTATATGGACACAAAAGGAAAAAATCGCTACTGTGCGTCTCTGATTGCCATCTTCTACTAGAAGCAGGATTGGGGAAAAAGAAGAGGAGAAATATGAGATAAACGAGAGAAGGAGGGACTGGGACTTTCGGTGGGGCGAAGAGAAACTTACGTCATTGGATGTAGACTGAGTCAGGATAAAGCTGAATAAAAAAAAGGAGAGAGAAAAGAGATGGGCTCAGAAACGAGTTCCATCTTGATCAACTCCATTCATTCAGACATGAATCATGTGAACTATATATCTGATTTTTGAGCTCTTTTTCCACTTTCAGCTTGCATGCTGACACCCCATCACTCATCTCTGTTCTATCCGATGCACTCTTCAACGCATTGAAATGCATTATCCTAACGAAGATTAACAAGACTAGAGACATTGAGGAATTTACTTTCTCTCGTCTGGATATGAGGGGTGATTATTACGTATCAGGGGAGTGAGATGATTCTCTTTTTTTTTCCTCAGTCGTTCTCGCAGAAGAGAGAGTAGGCCATTAGTCAGGGGGTCCACGGGTGTGTCCCTGGCAGCGGCCCATTCTTATGACCCTTCACAAGGGGGGGATATTATACGTTGATTTTTCTTCCCCTCCCAGCCCCCTATAAACCTAGACCAGAAAGACTTACCCGGCCATCTTCGTTCTCTTTTCCTCCCGTGATGGACAGCTTGGCTTTGCTCTTCATCGCTTCTGACAGGCTCACCTTCGAATAAGAAGTAAAAGGAGAAAATACGTTAACACGAAGTCTGGGAACCACTTGGAGAAGAGTACTTGTGAGACGGGTGAAGTGCATTATGGAGATTAACTTAGCTTCTTTTTCATGCACTTTGATTGATAACCCTGGCAGGTTCTCATGCATGCCAACCCTTTCCCATCTCATATATAGAGGAGACACCAAATGAATAGTCTCCCTCTTCATTTTTCCCTTCTGGCCTCCTCCCCCTCTTCGCCATCGCACATGGTTCTATGCTTTCACTCCCCCTCTGTCATTTCTGCAAGCCTTGAGGGAAAAATTCCCTCCCGTCAATCACTCACCTTTTCTTTGCGAGACTCGACGGAAGACTTGTAGCAGAACTCCATTAAGGCGACGATGAGGGCAAGAACGAGGCCCCCGATGAGGATGAAGAATATCCCGGCCACATTCCCCAAGTTCAGCTCATTCTGGCTCGTTTCCTACAAAAAAAGGGAGAGGAAATGAAGGACCGACTGCAGTGGTGTCCAATACAAGAACAACTCTCCTTTCTCCATTTGAGGAGGGAAGTAAGACGTAGCTCCCCATAACTGTACTCTATCCATCTCCCCATCTTTCTGCAGGGGTTTCTTCTCGTTTCCTGCTTCCCAGCCATAAAAGCCGAGGCTCATTCATGTCCTTGTGATATCGCCTCTAATAATGCCGGACTTTCATGCCCATTTCCTCCGATCCCCTTCCCTCTCTCTCGTCTTCCTTTCATGTCCATTCCATGCAACGTTAATCGATGAATCCCCGCAGCCACAGACAAATTTTTGGCCATTTCCCCCCTTGCATTTATCTTCGTTCTTTCTCGTGGAGGGAGGACGGGATGAAACATGGGGACGGGATTCAAGTTTCTTTCTTCTTTTGGGAAAAGCGTGTCAAGTGAAATGTCCGTGATGAATATTCATGCAAGCAAGGCATGGAGAAAGAAGTTTCAAAGCCAGCGAGGGCCAAGTTGAAAAAAATCTATTATGCAAATTGTCAAGCAAAGGGAACATGGAGATCAATCATGGCCCCTCTCAAGTCTCGACCTCTGCTCGAATGGAATACGTCGATATCGAAGGGTATGCAAAAAGGAAAGATTGATCACACTTTCATCATCCCCTTCGGTCGAGGTATTATTTCTTGTCCTTTCTGCATAAAACGGTGGAAAACATTAAACGTTAGCGTTGAAGGAGAACTCAAGAGGATGATTGAACATCCTTCCATCGAATCCGATGCGGAAAAAAATAATTTCCAAACTGATCGGCATGAAAAAAATCAAATTATTGCGATGTATTCGAGCTGCTTCTACTCCCAATCTTCAATGATAGGTTAAAGTCTTGCGTTACTTGGAGTGTTCATCGCTGGAATTATGCATGAATAGCTCGCCTGAGCCTGAAAGCTTCTTCCCATAATGCCGATAAGAAGGAAGCGTCAATCATTTCAATGCCATTTGCATATTTCTTGTCTTCGGCAGGCATTACAAAAGATAATGGCACGATGAGGGACTCTCAAATATTTGAGGATTTTCTACGCATAATCCCTTTTCTGCGTAGAAGACGCGTGGCTTTGGAATCAAAATGCTTCTTACAGGTTGAAACTAAGAAGGCAAGGCAGGCAAGTGAGGCTTGGAAGGAGAGAAATTTTTTCAGGGAATCATAAAGAAGAGAGAAGAGGAGCTCAATCTTCCGGATGAAGATAGATGCTTCTTTTTTTTGTCTCAATTGCCGTTGTTGTTTCATTCCGTGAAGGAGATGGATGAATCCAGATGGACTGATGAAAAAAAAAGAGTAGACATGTAGGCCCGCACACGGTCTGTGCTTCCCAGTCACCCCAAATGAAAACCGACAAGAGCCCCCAACCATGGTCTCGTATTTTCCCCCTTTCCTCCTTCGCGCTTCCCGGACGAAAATAGCCCGATGAAAATAGCCAAATTCACGTCTCGAAAGAGAGATATCGATGTTGAGGCTTACGGTTTTGTCATTGCTGCTGCATTCACTCCGGTCGTACCACCACTTATTCTCCAATCGGGCCAAGTCCCCGTTCTCCTTCAGCTCCAGCACCGCCAAATTGATCTCGTCTCTGTCGTCACGACAGACACAAAAGGTTGCGTAAATACCAGTTTCAAGAATGCCTTTCTGACATTTCTCAGTACAGTATTACTTGAGGGGTGATTCGAGAGGTGTAGCGACGCCGTATCCCTTCGCGTCCAAATTCCGACCGACCTGAGGAACAAGAAAAATGGTCGGTATTCAAAGTCCTTTTCGAGCATGTCCATTTCGCGCTGGAAGAGGGTCTACCTTCATGGTGTCGCAAGGTGCTCGTTCGTTGATGTAATCATTTTTGGTGCTCTCGACGAGGAGTGCGTACTTCCCTTTCGAGCTTCGGACGCGTGCGATCCCTTCATCGTAGGTGTCTAAGAAGACGTGTTTCCGGGAACTCATGAATTCCCACATGCGTTGATACACTGCTATCCTCGACCTCTGGAAACATGAAAGAATTGAATGGGGGGTCACGCGATATCGAACGAATGCGAGCACGATCGAGAATACTGATTTATGGGCCTCACGAACTCGGAAATCCGTGCATTGCTAACGAACGTGGGCCTGCCAATTAGGACATGGGATTTTTGTTTCCAACTGCGTAGCATGCAGGCAGTGAGAAATGAGATCTCCCCTTGAATATTATCTTCATTAAGGTTGCTCGCGGCAGAGGGGAGGAAATCTTGCTCATTAGTGGGATAAGCCCCATAAACAAGTAATGATGAGCTCTTAACGAGGAAGAGATGGTAAAGAGAGCTCACCCGGAAAAATTCCTGGGTGGATCCAGATCGAAGGGTGCCGTATTCCACGTCGGTCTGTCGTGCGAGGTCATCTGCAGAATTAATGGGGGTAACCATTCTTTCCACGGTGAGAAACGCGGCTAGATTCGCCGTGTACGAGGAAATGAGGATCAGGGTGAAAAACCACCACACTCCACCCACGATCCGACCCGAGGTCGACCTGCCACCACAAAAATGCAATTTTTATACTGTATAAAATGTGCTTCCCTTTAAAACAGTCTCGGATCGGTTTCAATCGAAGTTAGGTGTCTAGACTCTAAAGTGCATGCAACAGCGATCGAGACGGACCAATCATCGCCATGGCTTTTCTCTAATGTCGAAACGAATCTCCAACAAGTGGGACCTCCCTCTGCAGGATGTTCCAGCCGTAAGGTTATACTGCAATAAAGGCGACATCGTCCTGCCTTATGACATGGAAAACGGAGGACTGACAGGGGTAATGTAGTGGATGAGGCGAGGAAGAATTTGCATGATATCCGTCAATGTCTTGTGGGGGATGGCATGGCATTCTTCCATGTTTCATGCCTTCTCGACCACAGCCCATTAAAGACATGCCTGCATCGATCACCTCGCATCAATCCCGTCGTTCCAAAGTCTTACTGTGTCTATTTCATGTTTGCTCGATGGCCCAAGGCCCTGGAAGACTCAGGGAAAGAGTAACTATCATATTCCGCAATGCTGTGTACGTTCGTTGATGAGTCGGTTGACGTCTCCGTTATGGATGATCCTATCAAAGTGTTACATGGATGGGCGAGGGCTTGAAGTTAATGAAGGTCTTCTGATGGGATGACTGGAATTAACGGTCACGAAACCCATATTAGTGAAATGCATCTTCATTACACCCCGTACCAGCGATTATGGTCGGATAATTACCATAAGCACTAATTGCCCTCCCTTCATTTACGGGACCCGCCCTGCAGACGACAGAAACATAAAACCTTTAAGGGGTCTATCAATCTGCGTCGGATGATATCAAGAGAAAAGGTCATTGTAGGTATAAGGTGAGACGGGATCAGAGTCGGGTGCCCCAAGGGTGCCATCTCCTTTCTCCTTCTTTCCCATTGGAGAATACGTAATCGATCGTCCTTTCCAAGACTGATTTACTCGACAACTCCCATTTTTTATCCTCCCACTCCTTCCCGTGAATTCTCTCGACCTTCTCGACGAAGACAAAATCGAAAAGAGAGAGGGAGAGAGAGGAGGGGAGGGAGAGGAAGGATGGGGTGGAGATGGGTTTACACTTTTCCGGGTATCCAGATCCTGAGAGGGCTCTATCCACACGTATAATCACTTTCCAGCGAAAGTTCCTCTTGCGCTTCGGTCGGATTAGAAGGGAGAATTCAAGCGATCAAGAAGTTCTCTGAACTCAAAGATTAAAGGCCAGACCGAAGAAGTTTGTTCGTCTCCGATGTCCTTAGAATGTCGGAAAGCAAACCCACTCCATGTTGAGGTATGTGATTGCGTCATTTCGGTCGGAAAATGAGATGTTTACCAGTATTCATAAGTATGGGTTCCTTCTCATGAAATCGATGACTTTCCACGTCAAAGGAACGTCAAAACATGTCGAGTTTGAAGAAGATACGTAATGTGACGTTATCGTGTCTTTTGAGGTTGAGTCCGACCGGTTGGATCACGTCGATGAGGCATGAGAGAGAAAAGACATGGCGACATGAGGGGAAGGAAGAAAAAAAAACGGAGAGGAAAGGTCATGCAAACATGCAAAATCAGCGTTCACACGATCCGATGATAATCCATGCCAGGGAAGGAAGGTTCCTCCGAGGAATTGGGCTTGTCTCTGTGCATCTGTCTCGTCACGGGATCTGGTCATTATTGAAGAGGGATGGCGCACGCGACGAAGACCCTCACACCCTTCTCGAAGAAGCGGCGTCATCGCTTAGCCCCTCGTCTTTTTCCGCAAAGAGATATCCTTTACCGGCGAAAACCCAATTCCTCGGGGATGATGGGAAAGCAAGGAAAAAGCATTGTGAGAAAATACATTTCTTCGAGCTCAGACCTTGGAGAGATTTCGGATCCCTGTTGCATGAAGGCCCCGAGGGAGAACCAGAGGCTATTTCTAAAGGAAAGTTCATTGACGACTTTCGTCCCTGCCAGGGTTTCTTCGATCCTCCATTCGTAGGGGCTGAATCGACTGACTAAGAAAAGGACGATGCTCACACCCACGTAGGCGAAGATCACGCACATCCAGATCTCTTTGCTCAAGGGATTCATGAAACTGAAGAACCCTGGATTTTGCTTCACGGGCTTCTTGATCATGATGCTAATCCCCAGTGACATGAAAGGCTTGCTGAAGCTGATCACTCGTTCTCTTTCGGATGTGATCGTCAACGGGGCAATCGCTATGTCCGCCTCCTGCACACGTACAGTATGTATAAAGTACCGTGTGTGCCAAAATGAACTGAATAGGTTAAAAAATGTATTGCAATCAAATAAAAATAACATAACTGGAAAATATATAAACATATTTTGTTAAATGCACTGATTTGGAGGGGTTTCGTGTATAAGCTCAATGTTGCCACTATATTATTCCTAATACGCAATGATATTCATCTGTCTTGAGTCATGTCTTCCTTCGATTTGGTTCCAATAAGTTTTTCCACGTGCGTAGTTGTTCTAGGACACAGCGTACATAAAAATCTTTGGCGAACCGATTTCATCCCTCCTTCCCATTCGCAATCGAGAAAACAAATAAGCTCAGAGACAAGCCCTTGGAATCGCGGAGGAACCTGGTTCCTGGGACCTCTGAAAATGTCACCTCTGAGAACCACCTTGTGTATGGGGATCCAAATTCGCTTACGAAAGGCTTTCCGAAAAGTGAATGTGACTTGTGGCTTGTGACTTGTGACTTTCGATCAGAGATTTGTGATACTTAATGGACTCTCCCGTGTTCTCAATGTCTCTCATCCTTATCAGAATCAGGGGGTGAATTATTTCATCGGCAAAGTACATTTGGTCTGGTTTGCCTTTCATCCAGAAGGAATTTTGTATTTAGTACCGGTGACTCGACGAAAATGTAACAAAGGAATTCATCATTGCGCTGCAGCACAGTAATGGTTTGACAGGTGCATTTGCACACGGTCACGTTACGAGGTGCTCAATTTTACTTAATAGTTTGCTAAAGGTATATACTCAACTTCAGATTATGGTATTGTCATGACCATGGCAAACTCTAAGCGTTGGCTAAGAGTAACATCTCGAGTTAATTTTGACATAAAGTAACGGTAATGCCGGAGTGCTGTTTCTCTAGCGCCACTCTCTCAGTCCGATTGTTCTCAACTTTTTTTATTTTTGCGGCGCAAACCTCAATGTAGACCGACGTTGAGAAAGTCATGCATGTGAACAGAAATACGAGGAAGAAAGGATCCATTTTACAAAAAAGGACTTTTCTGTCTGGATTTGCAGCTTTTCTCTTCATGTTTTCATCTCCTCCTAGCGGGGATATGTCTCTCAGAAATTGCGTATGAGATCCCCGGTTGGCAAAGAGGACGACAGTTGGCCACATTTCCTCAGCTCACCATGACTATTGACGAATATTTTCTCGTGTTATCTCTTTCCTTTAAAATGCAAAGAGGTCTTGTGGATAGATTCAAACAAAAGGACATCTTTAAAGAAAAGTCCAGCTGTTGCACGCGAACAAGGCCACCTGGTGTTTCTCGGGCTCTTCTCATATAAATACGAGTATGTGGGGATGAAGCGGACGGAGATTGATCTGAATCCGTGGAACCGGTAAATCTGCTCCCTTTGCCCCCCTTCGTTCCCCTTTGTCCCCCTTTGATCCTCTTCGCCTATACCCGACACGAAAACAGTAAATTTGACTCCAAAGGCCAGGTTTCGTTAATTGCTTTCAACGAACAAGATCTCGTCTCTTCAACAGATTCTCCTCCTCGTTGTCTGCATGGGAATTCGCCTTGCAAGAGGACTATCACGCGAAGGAGAGACGTTCGACCGAAGTGGCTGCATTCTGAGTCCCGGTTCGAGGGGTTAATTCGCCATCGATGAGGGAGAGGGACTCCGGAGCCCTTAACACCTTCTCCCATTCATGGAGCTCGATAGCCGTTCGATTTAGCTCCCTCTTTGCCAGATTATCTGAGATTCTGATCCTGTTTCCAGCCATTTGCTCTTTTTCTTGTAAGGGTGTGGTACATAACGATTTCTTTCAAGTGCAGACTCTACAGTATTTAATCAATTTTGCAAGTTAACCCCTTCATACGTTGACCCCTTCGATTATCCAAACGATTATGAAAATGGAGAACCATTCCGCGAATGGAAATTTGGAATGAACAGTTTTTAACCCATTTTCATTTTGGTCGATCGAAGACTCCACTGTTGGAATAAACGGTCGTTTGCCTCTTTTGCAGGACCATGATGGATCAGTCTGTAATCGGAGATCCACCATCCTGGATTCCGAAATTGCATCCGGGGGCGAAGAGGCCATTTGCAATGAGGAAATGAGCTAATAAGGAGAGGAAACGGATCGCAGCTCCTACCGCCGGTGAAGTTGCGCATATTTTCATCTATATGTATTTCCAACTCACGACGTGGTTCGAAGATTCAGGGTCTTCCGTCAAGTTCTCTGATCTTTGGTTAAACAAATTGTATGGTATATAGTACATGTGTACGGTGGGTGGTTCTCAGATTGCTTCGGGAGGGCCCAGGACGTAAATGGAGCAGGCAGGTTATGCAATTAGACGGACGGACGTGGACGAAGAACAGATGTTCCCAAGAGGGTAAGGCTTAACCTTGGCATTGGCCAGTTGCTTTGCTTCACCACGGCCCCGAGGGAGAACCACATGCTATTGCGAATATTGAAGTCGTTGATGAGAAGGACCCGCCCGGACCGAGTCGTTTGTCTCCTCCAACCCACAACGCTGTATCGTTGAGCCAAGAAAAGGACGAAAGACACGACCAAGAACGTGAGTCCGACGGAAAGCCACACCGACTTGGAGAAGGGGCTCATGAAACTGAAAACCCCGGGCTTCTGGCGGGCAGGCTTCTTGATCATGATACTGATTCCCAGGTTCATGAATGGCTTCGTGAAGTAAATCACTCGTTCTCGGTCGTGTGTGATGGTCATTGGAGCCACGGCTACGTCTGCCTCCTTCCGGTCCACACATGCCAAGCATAATTATGACTTTTACTGTTTTCCGACCACCAAACAGGCCATAAAGTTCGGATACGACCAGCAATCAGGACGTGCCTCAAGGCTATTTTCCGATAGGCCTATTCTCACGGGGGTGGGGCATATTCCGTGATTATATGATCTCATCGTGTCAGTCCTGACTCAGCCATTTTACTCAATATGTTGCAGTGAATGCTCTGAAGATGGGCTGCGTACATTGATATTGCTACATGCAGGATTTAATTGAACTCGGCTACTATTTACCAAGGCTATGAGAAAGGGACCAGTCTGAAAGAGCCACTTAAATTAATTGAATTCCGAATTTGCTAAATGAGGTTAATAGAAGTCACTCCAGATGGCAGTTTTGAGCAATAACTCTATGGAAATGTAGGCGCTGGAGCGCTTCCCTTCGTTAAGCTTCATCATTCCTTGCAATTATTCTCTGAGCGCACATCGTTCACCAGCAGGTGATCCGATTGAAATACAGGGTAGCTCCATCTACCGTGTTTACGAAATCTATTCAATTGCATTTAATCAATAACTTGATTCACGTTAAGAATAAGTGCGGAATGAATCAAGTCTTGTTCAGTACCTATGGAGTTTTATCCAGAGAAGACAAATCTTGGATCGTGAGTTACGTGCATGAACAGAAATGGCTCAGCCAGATCAGTAGATTTCTCACTTCTCACACAGGGATGTCGGAAGTTTAGTTTTTATCCTAGTTGATTATTAGTTCTAATTTCGACTTTAGAATTCCAGATGGAGTTGTAGTGTACCGATCCAATGACGCAGCCCATAACTGAAATGTGAAACATTGAGTTCGGATTGACTTCGCTCGAACATTCCTTTATTGACTTCGTTTAATCGATCCGAAGTCATTCCGAACCCACTCTACTGGTCTCGCTTCGTGATTGATTACATGTATGAGAAGGGAACTCACGTGTCGAATGAGTTCCCCGACCATGCCATCCCAGCCCCCAGGGGCATCCGGCTTTTTCGCTCCGTATCTCCCATCCTTCACCACCCGAATCTCATCTAGCGTCCAGAATAAAGCACGGTGAAAAGAGGAATATATATAGATCCACACGGGATGTCTTCCTCTCGACATCCACAGAAGCGAGTGCTTTCAGATCTTCCAGCAGGAGCATGAAAGGGTCTGGTAGGAACGACGAGGGAAATGGAATTCTCGTGTCTTTATTCATTCCTGACGACAGGGAATCAAAAGCCTCCCTAATTAGGAAGTATCTCCAGACAGATAATAGCTTCACTCGCTCCCGCCAGGAAGAAGGATCCGATAACGGCTGAAGCAAGAAACGCTGTGATAAACGCGTCTCGCATACATATGTTTGTTTCGCTTTCTTTCCAGCTTTCTATATGGATGGAGCAATTGTAGCACGATCAGATCAGGGATGAGAAGTGATCCCCGGACCGACATCCATTACATAAATAGGACGAGAGTCATTTAGAGTGTACAGCTCATTAATTGAGGGCCCCTTCCTGGGTGGACGACAACCCTCAGCTCTACGACTTCTTGTCATTATAATTGTTGTTTACAAGATTTATGAGCTTGCGTAGCATAAGAAGGCTATTGTGAATGGATGCAATCAGTCTTTTTCCAAGTGAGAATGCGATGTCGATGATAACGTTCCGACCACTCGGAAGAGGCAATTCGTGATATCAAGTAGACCCACTTTTCCTGCTCTAGGGCATCGACAATCAGGATTGAGGGATCCAGACTTTGGACATTTGTGGGCCATCTGATGAGGTCTCGCACAGGAGGGTGGGTACTTGCATGAGTGCGGTCAACTCTCCTGTGCGATCCTCATAGCGTAGGACGAGCAAAAACAGCCAAAAGAGTTTGAATCATTCTAATGTGGTTAGAATAATAAAATTATAGTGAGTGTAGGGCATACTTACACTGATACCCCTTCTTTTCAGCAATGAGGTCCATGAGATCCTTGCAATATCCCTCATATCGGTCGTTTCCTTCCAGCACTTCTCCTGGTTCTGGCTTTTTCAACGTCAAATACGGCTCTTCCTGAAATGCGAAAAGTAGGATCGTACCAAGAGACAAGGAGAAGATGCAAACACTGTGCCCGCAAGTCTGCCATCTATTGGAGAAACCAAAAACGAAGCAAATCCTCCTTCCCGCCCTCCCCCGGATCTCTGGAGAATAACGATGGATGCTGACTATGACACAGATGTCGCCTCTCAACGCCCCTGTCTCAGATCGGAGACTCTAAATTTAGCCCCAGGGCATTTCTATTAAATCATGAGGACGCCTCACAAGGTCAGAGAGGACGGTTTTACTCACGTAAATGGAGGTGATGATCAGCGTCATGTTTGCAGTAATGAATGTTGGCTTCTGCAGTCGCTTCTTGTTCACTGGTGTAATCGAGAATCCCGTTTCGTCCGACCAACTTCCGATCTAACACATAGAAGGGCGAATCCATTAGGAGATAATGATCATTCCCTCTTTTCCTATTGTCCTGCAGAACTAAATGCACAGATTACAGACCAGGTAATCTGCGACCAGGCGATCAGGGTTGCTACCGTGCTGCCCATATCAATATAAAACGAGCACGCATTCCCTTTAATGGGTACTATTTCTTTTAGAGCCATTTTGGGCTTGCGCCGTTGGGTGTATGAGCCAAATTAAATTTCACAATCTATTACAGCGAACCCTCGATACATCCCCGCTCTCGTTCGCCGTTAACTCTTTCCTGAGAACAAATCTTTCCTATAAGCGTATAAAAGGCGATCTCCTTTTACAACAGGGATCCTTATCCTTGAACTAACACAGCTGAATATTTGTTGCCGTCTGCCCACTCGATCGCGTGACAGACAGCGAGACCATGAGAGGTGATTCATACCTGTTTGCATGGATATTGCTTAGAAAAAGTGTGGAGTGTCGGAGGGGACATAAGGTGGAAATATAAACTTCATGTTCATTTGGTCACTTTATCTCCCGGAGAGTTCGCCATCGTTGCCACTAGTATACCTCGGTTCATTTGATATGGCACAAAATCGGCAACGACCAACGGTGGCGTTATGTTGAGGATTGACTGTAGTTCATTGCGAATCTGGATCCTGAGCAATGGGAACGAAAGTTATTCTTGGTAGAATTCGTTTCATCCAGACAAGCTTGGGGCAGCTCCTGCACTCTATTGGACAGACGTGTAAGCTCCAGTCCTCAAAATCTCATGCAAGAGAGAACTACCGTTCGCCAACGCTTTGGAATCACCTTTTTAAATATTAATTCTTGACTACTGCAAAGAGCCATATCATTACATATCTGGAGGATACTTATAGAAATTATGTAAGATTATCTGTCAAAATCGAAGTGATGTGCAAAGCAAAAAGAATTTCGCAAAATACACGACCAGGAAGTAATTGATGGAACTTGGTCTCCTTAAACCGTGAAAACCGTGAGATTTCCTAATGCCCGAGTCCTTCTTCTGGAGAAAGTCTAAGAGGTGATCCTTTAGAATGCAGGCCATGCTCTTTCCCAGATTGCTCGTGAGGCCGACCGACCTGTACTTCCCCCGATTGCTCTTATCCCTTTTTTGAAGATTGCTACGACATCCGTTAATATCCGATACCGAGGCGTTTCCCGACGCAAGACGCTATCCTCGAAAATTGATCTTGACGGTACCCCTACCTCATGAGATAGCACGGGAATCCCATCGGGACCGGTTGCCTCTTCCGTATTTGGCTTCCTCGTCTTACTCGTAATCTCTTCCTTTGCGATGAAGGTATAATCATCAAGAACTTGACGTTGCGCGTAAACCAGACTAGGTGTCAAAGCAATCTCTTCGAATTTTTACCTCCTTAGAAGAGCCGCGTTGAGTATCTGCCACTGCTCCTGAAGCTTTAGAACTCTCGGCCTTAATTCCCAATCGAGGCTGGAAAGGAATCCCCTTCGCTTTCTGAGATCCGCTTTCCTATCGTCATAAGAATCTTTCGTCGCCCTGTAGTCGCGTCTCGTCTGTTGACATCCAACGTGATTACACAACGATCCGAATCTCGCACCTTATCTCGACATTTAAGATCAGGCGCCAGATCCATTGCGAAAAGTAAAACTAGCAAGTTGGCATTTCTGCTCAGTTCCTCTGTGCAGCACGAAGAAAGCATCCTGGATCGCATCCAGAAAGTCCCGTTCTCTCTCGCTCCCCCTAAACTTTCCTATTTCTTTGCCGCCCTGAGCGGAAAATCTTACCATGTTGGTTCGCCTGTAGAGACAGATTAAGTAAAGAGGAAAAGAGGCTATGCGGTTATGGAGATTGCATTTTTAAAACCCGTGAGGGTATCGGGAAAGTCGACTTAGCAGAACGAAAAATTCCATCTATATGCGTGCTTGTCGGAAATCATAAGCGGGCTTTCGCTAAGAATACTCAGAGTTCTCGATCCTGGAGTATTTAATTTCAGCCGAAATCTGCAGTCGAGAATGGACTTGCAATCTTCCCAAGAACGATATTCGGATTCTGTTTCGGTACGTTCCCAGCTTTCCCCATAGATACCACGATGATAGAAGATATATAACTCAGTATAAACAGCAGAAATGAGGTATGTCGGCCCCAAGCGAAGCGAAAGTCGATACCCTCTATGAAGGAGAAGACCACCACTGGAGAGGGGGATGATGCTGATCAAGATGAAGCTCATCATCGCCTCGCCTCGCCTCACCGAATAAGTGGATGAGCAAACACATGGTGGTTATATCTCCCCACTTGTTCATATAGACTTCATCACTTCCTCCTTGGAGACACAACACGTGTCTATATTGGTATATCTTGCACGAATGGCAAGATTAAGCGCGCACCCTCGAATGGAATGTTGATCTAACCGAACCCTTTCCTGCCGCGTCGACCTGGTCATTGGAAACCCTAGTCTCGTGGGGAATACGTCATGTCCATGTAATGTCAAGGAGGATCGCAGGGGGACAATCAAGGCTCCATAAATTCCGGTCTTCATGGTTCCCTCGGCACAGCCGAGACTGATCCAGTCTCTGGAAATTGAGTTGACGGATAATAAATGATGCCTCTAGCCTTGTCTCCCTCACATTCTTTCCTTCCTCCTTCCCTCCCTCCTTCGAAAGCCCTGTTCTTAGCGATCGATTTTCTCGGTTGTGACGTTAATGTTTCTCTCTTCGCCCTACATAAAAACGGATAGCATTATGCACAACTTTTTTGTACATGGAATATCTTCACTCCTGAAGGAGGCTTCGTTTGATCACAGCATCCTCCCAACAGTTGTCGTCGATCAACACCTGTTCTACAGTCTCCATGTATATATATATATATTTTTTTTTCTGTTTGACGACACTCAGCGCCAAAACAAGGCAACTCCGAGGAGTTCAGTTAAATTTGATAAAAGGAACTCGGAGCAGTGTGCAGTAAAATCTATTGGAATTACAAGATCGAGGAGTTACTCGTAGGATGACCACAGAGAGCTCACCAATGCTGAAATGATTTAATCGTAACGGCTGATTTTTTTGCGTCACTGTTAAGTGTTCTCCGTGAAAATTTTCAAAGAAGCCGTGGTTGGAATTTTTATTGCCTATTTAACTAGTTTATTCGCATAACGCATCGCTGAACGAATGGAACATGGGCCCACGCGCTCAGTGACAACCCAATCGTTATGATAGGAGGTGCTGGCGGGATTAGCACAGTTCCTCGATAACCTTTATCCGACGGTCTACGGCACTATATGCCCACTACATCGAGTTTTCGTCAATATCCCTTGACTCCATGGTGTAGCTTTTTTGTCCTTGCGTATATTCCCTAAAGGTGCTGTCAGTTATATAGTATTTGCTGATTGTTTTAATATTGATGAGCACAGAAAAAAAAACCAGATATGAATCCCTTGAAGTCTGGATAGTCAAAAGAGAATGCCCATTGTACTCATTTCCCGGAAGCATCAAGGAGATACACACAGCATCGCTAAAAAATTTTGACTGGATTTCAACGATCAGCATCAATTTCTAATAGTCGCTATTTCCATACGAAAGAAGTCGAGAGACTAAAGAGAGAAGACAATATCCGGGTAGTGAGTCCATAGGGAACCGGTTTTATTGAAGAGAGGCCGTCTCGTATTTTGCTGGCCCAAGTTCAAAAAGCACGGATTTGCTGAGACCGTTGCTGCTATTGTACCGTGTCAAGTTGCTTCGTGAGAGGTCAAGAAAGAAGGCAGAAGACCGGAAAGTTCCTTTCTTGAAGAAGTAAAGGAACGAAGATAGAAGTATAGGATATCAGCACTGTCACGACGGACTTGGAGAGATGCCAACGCTCCTGAGGAAGCGTGCCTATAGAAGTGAGAGGCCCCCCAAAAATGCCAAGGAAATCACGAGGTACATAAATGAAGTAGTGTATAGGTATGTGAGAATGCATTCACAGAAGATGTGGGTACAAGAGGACTGCTTCAAGCTGTTTTTATGGGCTCGTTTTTTCCTCGTTGAAAGGTATGTTCCCCTGGGATGTCCATTTAGATATAGAACACAGACTCCATTAAAGGAAGGTATCAATGTGGTCCTCAAAAGTGAGGACCGCTGAGAGTGCCAAGGAGAAAGAAGTCACCCAGATTATCTGGCTGGGTTAACCGGTTGGGGGATACATTCCTGAACTCGCTTGGCTCACGTATGAGGACGGGAAAAGGCAAGCTTTTCCTTCATAAGAGAATATGAGTAATAATCCCTTCATATTTATTTGATTTCTCTTGCTGGGCGCAGATGATTCCCAGCTGTTGTAAGTCTCAACAGAGACTCAAACCAATCTCTTATTTTCATGTAAGGTCTTTCCATTTTCTCGCTGAGAAATTTGTGATGTTCGTTGTCACTCTGAATAATAACGTTTGTCATGGTAGATTAATAATTTCCAGACTTTACAGGTTGTTCATTACAAGAATTCGATTTGGGTTTTGGGTCTTCCGCGTTTGGTAAACTCAACAGACCATCGGATTTCACATTTTATTTCATTGAGCACTTTTTTTTAACTTAATGGAACAATGAAACTTTTTGGAGTACCGACCAATCCACACCTTGTATTGATGCTGCGCTTCCCTTCTGGTCCATCACGCATCCACACAAAAAGAACCCTTAGAAATATTCGCAGTAGACATCCAGGGTGGCACACGTGGTGAATACGTGCAATGCTCGTCGAAGACCACAGACGAGGATAAGACAAAAGAATACGTATTGAGATTCTCGACGCATCACATCATCTAAGCCCAGAAAATGGGGGGTCAAGAAGTTTCCCTATCCCTTTTCGGGGGAGGATCCATCACCGAGATGCCACAGTTTCTTTTTATTCCATTTCCTTCCGGATGGACTCCTTTCTGCGGAGACGAACCACAAACGGCCTCTCCCTCCTCCTGCTTCCAATCCGCTCGCTTTCCACTTTAGTTCTCTTTTTTGTTCCAGAGGAATACGAGCAACCGTCGACGCATTCATTCCAGACATGAATGCCGGTCCACGGGAAGGATTGAAAGAGACTATAGGGATCAACTGAGAAGGCGAATCGGCGAAATGAGAATCGGCGAGGAGGTCATGGATTAGCGATTGCGGTGAGAGGGAAGAGATGCTAATGCATGTGCATGCCTAACGAGGCTACAGAGAGAATGACTTATAAGGGTAACGTTCCCCACCGCTCCGCGACTGGTTCTTAATTCTTTTTAAAGAGGAAGATCAGGACTTCCCTTCACTGCAGCTGAGGAAAAGGGATGGAAGAGGGATAGGGGAAGTGCGATCGGGAGCTTGAAAGGGACTCAGGAATGAATATTTCAAGGCGTGAAGAGATGAAGGTCTGGGGCTATCAGAGAAGCCAGTGAGCAGAAGGATTGCTCGGTCATCCATTCCAACTTCTTTTCTCCTCTTCCCTCCACCGTTCCTGACCTTTATTATGCTCCCCTTCCCATATGCAATGACAACGCAGGGCCTTCCGAGAAAGGCGAGTCCCAGTTCTTGGCTCGATCCGTGCGTTGACTCTGGATGGGGGACGCCTCTGGAGGCCTATTTGCATTGCAGGAAAATCCCCTAGGCATTTCCTTCTCATTCTCTTTCCATCTCCTTCCTTCAACAGTGAATAATTCATCTATTCAGGAATTATTAAATCCTCGGGAACTCCTCTCCCTATCTGTTCGCTCATAAAAGATGATATAGCCAATAACTCCATTCTGTTTTCATCCCCCCTGGAGTGGAGAGAAGAAAAAGGAAAAACAGAAAGGAAACTCGCATGGGAAGACAAAAAATATAACTGGGTGAGGTTTCCTTATTCATCGACTAGAGAACGAGTGGAAAGGGGGCGGGACAATGGATTCTATGTCGAGGGCCAGAAGTCATTAGCAGAGCTTGAGCTGCACCTTATTCTGATTTCTGGAACCAATCAGAGAGAGAAATTCCCCAAGGACCTTCTCTCTCCTCTTGTTCCTATAGGCTTCCATCAAGGAAGACTCTCTCCCTCTTCTGCAGATTGATGAAGGTTTCGCGTGAGGCTTTCCCTTAGAGCGCGCTGAAAGGCCACTCACGTATGATATAATCCCCAACCACACGACCGGCCCCGACTCATTCAGTCCTACCATCCGGACAATAGAAGAGATTGAATCCCATGTCATAGGCCCAGAAAATGCGAATCCTATTCTCATACGGCATCTCATCTGTGGCCAGGAAATCCTCAATGATGGATGGGTTAATAGGAAGGGAGGTGATTTGCCTGGGGGAAAGAGGCAGCCTTTCCGTCCATACGGTTCTCCATTCAACAGCATTTTCATGGGTATAGGCTTCTAGAACCAGATTCAAGAAAATTCTTTCTATAAATGAGCTTCTCCCTCGTTTCGCAGTTATTGCTTTCTACCCTCATATATTTCCTTAAGAAGGTTATCTCCTGTCAGAAGAGAAGAACTCTTCTCAGCATTAGCAAATTGAGCATCCGGTTATGAGCTCGGAGAAAAGAGAGGGAAAGTGTGTCTACCGTGACGTTTAATTCTTCTATCTCATTCCTCCGAGAGAAGGGGGTCCAGATGGGATGGAAGGGATTGGAATGGAATGGAAAGGAATGGAATAGAATAGAAGGGAATATTGTAGATAGAGAGCTTGATTGTATGGCTCTCTTTCTCTCGAAGAGGTCTTCTTGGTATCTTTCTTTTTTTTCTTCTCTACTTTCTTCTTCCAAGGTGATACCCATTGTACCATATCCGGTAGGTATACTCACGATTCCTTGCTTCCTCATGTTCACCCTCCATGAATTCCCTCATTCAAAAGGATCGGGTTTCCACTCGGGTTTCCTATCCTCGATAGGTGAATCATCGATTCACCAGACCATCTTATAGCTAGGAGCTTTGGGTCTCCTTAGGACACCAGATGCTACCAAACTAGAACTCGAGTGCAGTTGAATGCTACATAACTGGATAAGGAGCTGTGAAGTCTGATAAGTACAAAAAGGAAGAAAGCAGACGTACCTTGGCGAGTTCACTATGGATGGTCATCTCGACGACATCCAGTGAGAAACCGACTCGTTTCCCGTTCTTGTCGAAGCTCAATGTTCCCGTCAAACCGCTTAGCTTCACCTGCAGCACGACACGCCAATGGGTAGAATGGAAACGGCAAAACGTTAAAGGAATAGAAATATGATGGAGTTAGTCGACATTTCTGGACTCAAAGGTAAAAAAAGGACCATAACCGAAATTACAGATTGGTCATAAAATCTGGGCGAATTTTTTTTCAGCGCTAATTTCCCTCACTATTGTGATTCTCAGACCTTCCTGTAATGAGGCTTACCCCCACAACACAAAGGATCCGTATTAATATGGAACAGGTCAGCCGATGAGCTGAGGTAGAGCAAAACAGCTCTAAATCCAGCTTTCCTGGCCTGACGATTTCGTTTCCCTCCCCGTCTGACGTTTACATAATCTTGACATCTTCGATTTCATGCTATTGTTAGCACGATGGCTAGTGTGCGGAAGGGAGATATGAAGAGGAACATATTGTGTATGCAAGACTGATAGAAAATATCGACTTGGCAGGTGCGTCAGTGAATCGACTTTTGCAAGTTAAGAACTCCACCTCCGAAGACTTCCTCCTCAGATACTGTAGAATAGTGGCTCTCAACCATTTTACTGTCGCGACCCATCAAGTCCTCTTCCCATCTTTATGTGACCCACAAATTTAGAAACGTCCAGAAATAATGCAGCCATGTGACTTGAAAAAAGAGTTGATTGCCTTTTTTAAATACGAAAAGTGCGCTCTCAATATATTGCTCTTGGCACGGATGATTCCTTAATTACTCCTCTCTGTTACCTCTTCGATCTTCTCTGAAAGATCTCCAATGGTTTATCCTTCTATGTTGGGTGATTTCGTTCTAAATGCTACTTCGATTTTTAAGACTTCATGGCCAGCAGTTCACCACAAACTTAACATTCTAGTTTCATACTTTCTGACACTGTGAAACCACACTGAAGGTATGAATCATTTTATTTCAGGATTGATACCAGTTTCGAATATTTTTCCCGACTCCTGCCTCAGTGACGTAACCAGGGGTGCTACCATTAGTACTAGCGCTTGCTTGCACTCGGTTTCATCAGGAAACAATCCGTTGAATATGAATGTTGAACCTAAATAAGTAACTACAGGAAATAATTGATAAGATGAGCTTCGTAAACCTCCCTCTCCCAAAAAAAAGAAATAGAGAAAGAATGTAGCATGTTAATGTAGCAGAGAAACGAAATCGAGAAAATAAACATAGGCTTTTGCCTGCAAAAGCAGCGTCACCCTTAATCACGTTACCTAGAAAGCAAAGGGAATGCCTGAATTGACGAGTACTCTGGGGATGAAGGTTAAGAGCAAGAATGATTAAAGTCATTTCAGAGCTGTTTGCCCTTTCTTGGAATTGTTTGCCAGCAAGCCTACTCCCTGTGCTGCCTTCTTCTCTAGATTAATAGATTAGAAACCATCAGAACCATAGGACCATCGCGACCTACCGGTTGAGAACCACTGCTGCAGAAGACACTGATAAAGTGTTGAAACAGAAAAAGAGCGCGCTCATAGTGACTAGCAAATTCATCACACCTACCATCAGCTTTCTAACATGGATGCGAGCAGTGGTGATACTTTACAAATGAAAGGAAAATTTTCCTGATGCCCTACGCCGATTCCTTTCATCACAGAGAAAGACGAGTGGAGGTCACCGTATCTGATCGGGAGTGGGAATCTGTCCAGGAGACCGATAGCTTGAAAATACGAGGAATAATCTGACAAGAAAAGTAATACGAGGGCCACTCAATAAGTTATCTACCTGAATATGAAAGGGATGAGCAACAGGCCTGTGCCTGCTGTGACATGTCTCGACAGGTCTCGTGAGTGCCCCACCACTATACCAGCTCAGTGGCTCAAGTCCGTTCAAAGTGGTAGCGCATTAGATTTCTTTTCCTGAGTCTGTGTCATGGATTTGACGAAAGTCGAACATCGTTCAGTGATCAAATTCCTCACCAAAGAAGGGAAAGCACCTAAGGAGATTCATGAACGTATGTCTAACGTTTATGGTGTGTCTTCGCCTTCTTATTACCAAGTTAAATTTTGGAGCAAGCAGTTTAAGTGGGGAAGAGAGTCAATCGAAGATGACCCAAGGTCGGGGCGCCCTGTGGAGGCTTCTGATCAGGAAATGTGTGACAAATTGGAGAGTGCGATACTGGAGGATCGTCGCACCAAAGTCTCTGTTTTAGCTCATGAACTGGGGATTTCAGAGGGCACAGTGATTCACATTATTCATGAAAAATTACACATGTCCAAAGTCAGTTCTCGATGGGTCCCAAGAATGCTGACTCCAGCTCAGAAGAAGAACAGATCTGACATCTGCAAGGAAAACTTGGAGTTTTCTAAACAAATCGGGGAAACTTTTTTTTTCCCAGAATAGTAACTGGTGATGAAACTTGGGTTCATCACTGGGATCCCGAAACCAAGCAGGAGTCCATGCAATGGAAGCACAAGGGATCGCCAACGCCTCGCAAATTTCGTGTTCAGAAATCTGCAGGAAAGATTATGGCCACTGTGTTTTGGGACAGCGAGGGACTACTGCTGCTTGAGTTCATGCCAGACGAGTGTACAATCACTGGCGATTCCTGTGCTACCACCATGAAAAATTTCCATGATGCCATGAAGGAAAAACGCAGAGGAAAGTTGTCAAGGGGGGTCCTTCTTCTCCATGACAACGCGCCCGTCCACAAATCATGGAAAGTTGAGGCAGCAGTGAGGGAGTGGACTTCTATTCTCAGGGAATAAAATCCTTGGAATCAAAGTGGAATAAGTGTGTTGACTTAAAAGGTGACTACATTGAAAAATAAAGTGTTATTTTCCCCCTCGGATGTTTCTTTCTTATTCAGGTAGATAACTTATTGAGTGACCCTCGTACGTGCGTTCGTCCTCTGCTGAGTGCTCGTTTAGAGGAGACATTCTGTACCCAAGGAGAGGAAGCTGAATGCTTCTCACGGGAGCATTCGTTGTGGGCAGGGACGTAGCCAGGGGGGGTGCCCTGGGTATCTGGACACCCCCCGAAAAGAAGCAAGATTTAATGAAACAAGGAGTATGAGAGTGGGGGGGGGGGGCACTTCGTCATCTCATGAGCCTGAAAGAGTCTCACAAGACATCCCCCGAAAATAATTCCTGGCTACGTCCCTGGTTGTGGAGAATGGGATAAAAGAAAATCGAGATTGAAAAGCAGGGAAGAGGGAAAATATCGGCGTCCGATCTTATAAAGTATTGTCCAGACAGAGAAATTGACAGTAATGGTCTGCAATTGCTTTGTGGCCTGTCTGGGTTTCTCTAGCTGGACTCTGTAAAATCCAAACACATCCCAATGTCCTAAGGTAACAGAGTAGATACCCTTCTAACCTGGGCTCTGTCTGGACTCGGGAAAGAAAACATGAAGATGCATAGCTGCCTACACTTATCACCCAGTTCTATATTTGAAAGGGAAACTGGCCTTTCCAAAAAAAAGTTAGTTTTTCAAGCTCTTGAAGGAAAGCGTGAATATTTTATTGCCCGTCTTCTTCAAAGCAAAGAAAAATTGGTATATGTAGATGAACCAATTTTTCACTTACACGAATCCCGCAGATGATCTTCTTCAATGAAAGGGAAAAGGGTCCACAACCAACTATAAGTTTTTGGGATTTTTTTTTCAGATAAACCGATTTACCATTCAGCTCTTCATTTCCTTTCCTCCATAAGCTCCTGTGTGAGGACTGCAGCCTTACAGATTAGCTCAATCACAGGTATCCTTAAAAACCACATTGAAAAGGTGTATTTGGCAAAGCAATACATTAATGGACGTATAAGTGAGGTTATGGTTTTTTATAGTCGTCAATATTTATGCAAATAAAAAATTATCTGATGACAGCACGTGCATGGAATAAAATGCAGGCGAGGGGGGGGGGACGGCATTGGAGACGGCTGTGCTCCAAGACTGACTGTCCCATTGGTTTTGCACTGAACAGAAGGCCTTAGAAAAATGTGGAATCCACGAAAATACAAGAATTCCCTTGCATTCTAGAATTTTATTGCAATTGCTAATGGAAGAATATCCAAAAGCCACTTTAAAAATTAGCGGTTGTTTGAGGAAAGGGTGAATATCACGATTTCTTTGTCTCCCCAGACTCTCCATGATTGCACCGAGTCTCATCTCGATTTGACACAACAGGACGTGAGACTGACAATACGTTCATAAAGAACATGGAGATTTTGCTTCGCCCTGTCCTAATCGTTACTCTTGCATCAAACTGTAAATTCTTTCCTTTATCGAGCCACACAACTGCAACCTCAGACACGCAAAGGGGGACATCGAAAGTTCCAGTCTCCATCAAAGTTCTCATTAATTCTACCCCTCTAATTGACGACACCCAAATAATACTTATGTATGAGTAATTGTTGGTAGCCACAAAAATCCTCTGCCTCTCTCGTACATGCCAGTAGCAATCGCTGTATTGGTTTGCCCAGTAAGAGCACATTAAATTCGTCCGGACTTCTTAACCACCCCGTAAATTGGCCCTTGCGTTCTTCTCATGCCATTCTTCCTGATTGCTGTAAATGAGGACGAGCCTTCAGAAGCAGGAGTCTCTTGTCCAAACAGAGTGGCATCGATTAGATCTAATTGAGTGGATATAAACCGCGAGGAATATATAGCCGAGATGTGTCGATAGCAAAGAGCCGGAAGATAATTCACCCGAGAGTCACCGATTCAAAGGAGGCTTTCTCCTTCTCGATGCCATCGTATTATCCGAGAGGGTCATCCATCACAAGAGCTCTCATCTGGGTTCGTTTGTTTTCCATTCCATGAGACAGCTTCCCGGATTCTCTCCCCATGATTCCCCTCATCGATATCCGATTATGTAGAACTTACTTTTCTCATTTCCGTCGAGAATTTTTCTCCGAATTCCCATGGAACGACATGATCGGAGGAGCCGAAGCAGGCGTGGCCTTTTCCTTCGGGGTTTCTGGGTCCCAGGAAAAAGGGTTTCTTCGACATGCTATCCACGGTCCCTTCCAGCACAGACACCGTGTCATACAACATCGCCGCTTCCGCCTGTCGGTAGAAAGGATATATTTTTATTTTCACAAGAAAATTCTCCGGACTTCGTGATTAGGCAGCACGTGGCCTGATGGAAAACGAAGCTCTTTCCTAGTTTACCCCAAATATCATTTCATGGAACGGGTCGTCTTTGCAACTGCCGATTACATTTTCTCTCCCAACCGTCATACTGGAGACAGCTCTATATAATCTTTCTCATTACTGGACAAGAGTAATTAATTCTGAAGAGAGAGAGGGAGAGGAAGAGGGAGAGAGATATGAAGCTGCTCTATAATTAACAGGCAACCACCACGTTCACAGCTCTTTCAGCTCCACAATGGAAGAAATATGCAAGATATATGCTCCCGAGTTCTACAAATTCTACGGTCTTCTGTCATCAGCTAATATAAGAAGCAAAATATTGTAAATATTTTCCGAAAGAGATTCGAGAGCTTAACATCAATGTTTGAGGGATTAATGGTGTGCGTGAGAGTCTTATCAGCAGCTGAATGGATAAGAAAGAAATGCGTGTGAAAAATACCACCATGGAATGAAAAACCAGACTATAAAAGAAAAACAGAAAAAAGTACATTTTAAAGAGGGAAGAAATGACTGAAAAGAGGCAATGGAGGCCAAGTGATCAGCAGGATCGTCAGGGGACGGTCCCGTTCTTACTCTTAGTGCAGTTAGATCTTGCCCGGAATCTCTCAGACAGAGGAAAAGCTTTAGGTGTTTATGGAGGCATTTGAAGTCTCTCTATGGAGAGATAGGAGAATGACGGCTACGACCACAGCTTTATTTCGTCTCACAGCTACCGCAGATGCATAATCCAATTCTTGGAAGAGCTCCCACTCAAAAAGCCCAGAGGCAGCCAGAGCATTGCTTTCAGAAGAAGCGGATGTGGCTATTCTCATATCGCAAATCAACAGCTCACTCTCCACTACAAAGAAGTTACTCTCAATAGAGATCCGTGCCCGAAAGACCCTTCTACGTCCTTCATAGACTATATTCCACCAAGAACATGAAAATAGGAACACTGGGATTTTATATTGTGCTACAATCCGAGTCTGCGTTTGCCATTACCAGAACCGAGTCTGGACCTGTAAATATTATATGGTCTCCTTTTAGGCTAACAGACTAAAGATGCTCCTTGATGATAGAGATAAAGAAATGTGGATTAAAGTGAAGAGAAAGCTACAGAAGCATGCGGAGTAATTGAAGAGAAAGGCAGTGTACTGAGTAGTGCACAGAGCTGCCCCCCCCCCCCACAGCCTAACCTTAAGAACTCGAAGAAAAAAAAAAAACAGATACACCGTGAGAAAGAGCATTCACTTTCGAACCTAATCATCTGCTTTAGTAATTCGTGTGCCCCCTGTCTGCGTCCCTGACACCTTCAAGACGATCGACGATGGATGAGAAGAGACGCTAAAGAGTTACTAGCCATCTTTCACGTCCTTCAATACTCTGGCGATGTTGCTTTCCAAGATTTCCCAAGAAAATCGATGTTGCTCATCTTTCGTGTTCATGAGAGCCTCAATTCCCTCTCTCAGGATAGCCTCAATGTTCTCAGCCGCATTCAAATCAGGGGAGCTTCCAGGGTATACCTCATTTTCAAAGAAATCGTCTGATCTTTTTCGTAACCCATGAACGGGAAATGAATTCATATCCGCCATCAATGAATTTAATTTCTTTATCATCATTTGACACATGAATATAAAAAAGGAGTTGGATGGAATAAAAAATGGAAAGAGGTTTCTAATTGTATATCTTGCTCTCATAGTTTAGGCTGTCGATGGGGGCGACAGAAAATGTTTGATTAATAAACTTAGGTCCAATGGATACACTGACAGGCACTTGAAGAATCATTTTCGACTCTTTGGGAAAACACAAATAATAAATTTCTCGCATGAATCTAGCAGTCGGTGTACCGGGAACCCATTCCATTTCCTTCCAAATCCCCATTCCAATTAGAATGTTGCGCTTGTTTACAGTACACTGTCCACTGTGCACGTCAGGGGGTAAGGGGGCACGGCCGGCTTCGTGACTCGAACCTCGGTGCAAGTTATAGGGTTTCATCTAACTTGCACCCAGTTAGGTGCACGGAGAGATGGTGGATCGTCGAAAGTAACGGGGAAGTCCTCAGAGCATTGTAGGACCTGAATAGAACCACTAAAGTGCAGTCTCTCGCGTCATGGGATTTTTCAACTCTCTACACGAAGATGCCATTACTGGTCTTGCATAGTTATGTGCCTGAGAGATATCATGAAATGGGGTAACATTGATATCCATTTTCCCCCTCAAAGATTTTCCCCTCTTCCTCCCCCACATAAAGCAAACTCGATAATAAAATTTTAAGTGCGGAAATATGCCTTGAACGTATCATATTGGAACAGGAAAGAGAGCATACTAGACCTGGAACGAAGTAGATATTGTTAATATCATTAACGTCATCAATCGATATACAGGGTGTTCCAAAACAATTTTTGCCTTATTCTAACAACTATGCCACGGAGACGCCTAATTTGTATCTCAAAGCACTGAGAACGCTTGGAGATATGTTCCAGCACTCCATGAATAAATTTTCCCCGAGAAGCAATCACCTCTTGTAAGCCTGTGGTGATGTTGGTCATTACGCGAGGGAACATGTCAGGCAGAGTATCTGCAACTACATTTTTCAAGGCGAATTTTTAATTCTTAATAAGTTCGAAGAACGAGGCCACTCCCTTTCCGGTTCCTCAAAACAGGAAAAATAATTTTTAGGCTGAAATGCGCCAGGGCGGCCGAGCCTCCTTTGACGAAGCCGGTCGATCGCATTCAAAGCCCAGCCTATGGCTTTCGCTATTTCTCCTTTTTAACCTTCTGCGACGAACTCCCTTGTCTCTGGTCTTTTGGCAATGGCATGAAAATATTTGTTGGGATCTTTGTGATTGCCACTGTTGCGTTCTGATATGGTGTGATGTTCACTGTTCCATATAGAAATCATTTCATTATATTTTTATTCATATGTAATTTCATCGTTATTTAATTCTCGGCTGGGCATATTCCTCGTCAGGGAAACCAATTTCCCTGACGAGAGTCAGGGAAATTGGTTTCCCTGACGATATTCAGTGCGAGTCGTTCCCAATTCGGCTTCAGTCGTTTCGATCCCCGCATTGCTCTTCCCGGCATTCGCTGTCTCCATTCAATTTCGGTGCGAGTACTTTGAATTTCGGCCGCACTGGGGAATCTCCTGATCTGGTGACTGAGCACGGTAGGCAGAGAATGCATGATGAATGTTCCCATTTTAGGAGTTGGGGTCTGGAAATGGAGATTGTCATCTATGCATGACATGCCTTCGTCGACATCACTGTCCAGATTTTTCCGCCTTTCATGAAGGGCTGCAGGGAAAATTGACCTACCCGGGGGAAAAAAGTCTCATGAATTTCGAGGATAAAAGGGGTGTACTCGTATGTGCATCGACCTGTTTTCCGTTTTTGGATCATTCTTCCAAATAAGCCAGTTTCCATTTTGAACCCCTCAATCATTCCCGCATAGTAATATTGAATGAGGATATAAAAGCAATTCTAGCTGTCAGTAAGTTCAGTATTTTAGGCGTCAGTATCCTTGGACCTCATGGCGAAGCCATGGCACATCTGTGGGACTCCTTAAAGAACTTCCGAAACGTCAGAGAAGAGACTCATTTCAGCTCGGTAGCAATCCCATTTACAGAGACTTGGCACGAGTGCATCATGTTTTAGCGCACCGACCTTGGCGTTGTCTTGCTGTGTCTGTGAGTGAACCGTGAAACGCGGCTTATTCTCAACCGGGTGCCTAGCTCATATGGGAGCAGTCATATATGAGCAAAATCATAGCGTGTGATGGGGCCTTAAAGCAGCGAGTTCCAAGGGAGGGACATCCGCATGTTTACTTCACTCTAGTGGAAAATCCGTAGCACTGGCAGTATTTAATGCCACGCCATCGTTGATTTGGCCTGCCGAAATCTAAAGAAACTCTGCCAAAGATACAACTGCCGAAATTGAAATGGAAACTCGGGCACTAGGATATTTGCTGCCGAATTTAAAACGATCGCGACCGACTTTCATTGGACTTCAGCCGAATATCGTCCAGAAAACCTATATTATTCTTTCTAAGAATTTAATTTAATACTGCATGGAATATTGCATGCATTGTCAGCCCCAATTCAATTGGAATGAGGAATACTTCAGAATTCTTCTTACGATTCCCGACACCTGGGGCTGACCGCAGAAACAGGATGAGTTAGCTGTTGATCCAGCGTCGGTCGAACAGTATCAACAACTTTGCCTGGAGCTTCGGTATGATTTAATTTTTCAACTTTCTTTCCACGTACCCCCGATCTGCCTCGCATTTTACAAAAGTTTGATTGCACGCGTTTGAGGTCTTCAACAGGAGCTCTGGGCCCTTAAAAAACGTCCACCTTCCATGTGGATTAGGAACCAGGTGGATTGGAAATACCCTAGGCGGTATTTTCACCTGTTGGAACGATGTCCACCCGGGGAAAATCCACCCAGGAGGGAAAATCCACCTGGCTCGAAATACATTTACGCGAATGGATAGGTGGATTTCCATCGGAAGGGGGGGGGGGGGTCCACCTGGTTCCAATTCCACCCCCTATCCACCAGGTTATTTGACCAGGTGGATAGGGGGTCATGGCTGATTGACATGAAGCATTACCACCCAAGAGTTATTCAGTTTACGTACAGTGAGGCATAAAGAACCACTGATTTGAATCGTTTTTAACCATTTAAGCTAATTTTTGGTCCACCTCTCCTCATCTTCCTCGATGAACCAGTTTCTCGCAGCTTGTGAATCAATGTGTTAGCGGTACATTTATTCCATTCTTGGCAGAGAATTCCGGCACAATTCTTGCCTCGCCTCATCCTTTCTCAAAATTACAGGCTTTAATAACTGCTCCGTATTCTTCGGAGAGCACCATTTTCACAGACAGTTTGAGAAGCAATGGCCCGAAAATGAAGCGAATTACGCACAACAACTACTTTCCCGTCCAGACATTCCCTCGCACAAAAATTAAATTCGAGTCGCTCGTGTGGTAGAATGGATGGAGAGAAACGGACAACAATTTTGTGATGTATTTAGAAAAGAGGGAGGTAATTATTAAATGCAAATTGTTGTGCTATCTTCTTTATCATAAACGTCTCAGAATTTCAGAGTCAAAGAGCGGCGTATTTATTATGCCTCACCCGGATATATTAATTAACACGAAAAATTTGTCAAGGCAAGGTTGCTGAGGACGCAGGGGAACGTGAATGGCATGATAGATTCCCACGGGAATTGGATGATAATGAAATGAATGAATTAAGCGAAAGGGTGGGAAAAAGGAGACGGAGAAACGTTGATTTCATTAAGTCCATGCAAGATATTGATCCAGATATTAAGGAATCACGTCGACAGCATGACGCATCGTCTCCATTTCGCATTTTCGAGGCTCGACCGAGCGCGTCTAACTAAAAAGGCATCGAGACTGACAATTTCCGAGGAAATTTAAAAAGCAAAAGGTGCTTGAAATTCGAGTGGAGCATCTCATAATTGACTTCATGGATGACATGCGAGGCTCATTTTCACAGGATCCATTAGGAATACTCTTTCTCATGATCTTTTAATGAGAGGAAAGTAGGGAGACGAGCCATTTCCCCCCATTCGGTTGTCTTCTGCATACTCCATTTCACCATTCTCATTCCCCTTGTTTTCTTTCTTCCCTTCTTTCTTCTATTTCTTTCCCTCTTTGCGGGGTCATCTCTCACTGCCACGCTCACATGCTTGTCTGGCCGTTCTCTTTTGTCAACATGTTTCCTTTTCCGGCATTCACCATTCCTCAACATGAAATTCTCCCAACTTTCTTCTCTTGAACCGAAAAAATGCTAGAATCGCACAGAGACTGCATGGAAACAAAGACGTTGATGAACGACACGTTCTGGAAGAACAAGAACACCTATAAAAGATGATGATAATGGTCGGGGGTCGCGTGAGCAGATAAGTGCATAAATGTGCTTCTAGGAATATTGGAGGCTATTATTATATGAGAGAGAGGATATACATGATGAATGGATTGAAGTGAGGGATTGGGGAAGGCGGGGCTCTGAAAAATGATCCTAAAGGGGGAGATTGAAGAAGTGATCGCATAATATCATGATCCCCTTCCCATCATCATGGCCCATTAAAGGGGAAACCCAAACAGAAAGAGGAGACCGAGTGTAATCCCGAGGCTTTGATGCAGTCACCTTTGTTGATCCGCCGCTGTTTAAACATTCTCGGCCGTTCTTTATAAGGTCGAGAATCCCTTTGCACCGGCTCCTTTCCTTCCTCAGCTGAATCATTAATGAATCCTACAGGCCAGCCGAGTCGATCGCGTGGGGGCCTGGAAAAGAGGTGGGAAAGAAATGAGACTCACAGAAATGGATTGCATGCCGATGTTGGCGATGACCTTCCGCCAATCCTCGTTCTCTAAAAGCCTCTGGACTTTCTCCGAGTCCACCAGTTTGAACCCGGTGATGTTCAGGGCTCCAAACTCTTTCACTTCCGAATCCCATGGATCATCCATCACCTGCAAGCGCGAAAGAAACTTCTATTTTCGTTTTCTCAATCTTTTAAGGAGGACGCTTGGGACGCCTTCTTTCCCCTCCCCTTCTACAGTCTTCGTTGAAAGAGGGGGCCGGACAGGTGAAAAGACCTCATTTTCTGCGTTCTTCCCAGGAGAAAACAGGAGTTCGATCGAAGGGGAAGGGCTAAATTTAGGAGGGTTGCCTCCCGAGCATACAGGTAAGAGCACGAAGCACATTATGGGCGAGTGTTTCCCCCTTCCCTCGCCCTAATTATTTCCCAAGTAATTCAATCACATGGACTCACCAAACCACTGAGAAGATAATGGTAATTCCTCCGACCCAGGCTGATGTCCCTCACGTGTTGAATGATGAGCTGCCTTGCCTTCTCTGCTGAACTGTCCAATACTACGTACTTCCTGCTCTCCCTGTGCATTCAAATAAATCAAGTCCATGTTATCTCTAGGGTAAAAATCTAGAAAGTTTAGTCCTTCCCTATACGGCTTCCAACCATCGCAGCTTATATACTCGCATGGGCATTGATTTCATATTTGGCACACTTCCTTTACTCGTCCATATCTCTAAGCGCTCCACGTTTCATCCTTGAAATTGCATTAATCTGTGAGGTCTGAAAGTATGTGCTTGCGGTTCTTCTTCAAGTTTTTATGCTTGTTCCTTACTTTGACTCGTCACCCTCAGAGGGTTTACCTCTTGGAGACTCAAGTACTCATGAATTAACGCGCTGAAACCAACCCAGTATCCAAAGCACAACAAACCAATAACGACTGAGCCGATTCTGAAAAATTCAGTGCCAATAGATGATGCATTCATCTTAATCTGAGCTTGGGTGTTTTGGTACTGAGTTCTCAGGTACTGAGTTCCTAGTAATTCAGTATGAATGCACAAAGGCGTGCCTTTTAGGCGACTACGATTACGATCTACGACTGGCTTGAAAGAAAACTCGTTCAATAACGATGTATGTCGTTCCGCATGAGGCAGTGAGAATTTCTCACTTTCTCACAAAGAATCGAAATCGGTCCTGGAGCAACTCTGCTCTCGCTAGCTTTCTTGCTTTTGCCTTCCTCTTCACGTTTTACACGATCACGAGATTCTATTTTCATTGCTATTTGGAGGAAATTATCGCAAATCTGCCTCATCCGAAATGGGGTAACGAATCGTGAGATCATGCTTCAAAAGACAAGGAGATTAGGCTTCGCGGTGCAAGAATCCCATGCCAAGGCACCCGGCATTGAAAAGCTTCCTCTACCATCCCTGAGAAACGATTCTTCACTTGGATCTCCCTTGTCATTTATGCAGTTGTCACTATACTGTACATATACTATACATATGAAAGAGATGAAAGTGGAAACTGTCTCTTTTCTGTCTTTTCCGTTCAAGCTCGACTTGAAGCTGGCATGTGAAAGTATGATGGCAGTTTTCGGCCATATTCATGAACGTGTCTAAAACCGAAGTTATACCTAAATCCAGTGAAGAGAGCTATATCTATACCACAAGCGTGTTTGTCTGTAAATGCGAAGGGCTTGAACTCTCTCGAAGAATCCTGAGGCCTCTCTCTAAATTTTCCCTAATCAAGCCGTGGTAAATTCATACTCTCTGAGGTCGGTGACACTTAGAACTGAAGAAATTAGAAACTGAACTAATCAAGTCAAAATGAAGCTGAAACAGTTTTTTCAAATTTCCATGCAGAAGGCATGAGTAAGTCGTTTTCTGAGATAATGAATAGTATGAGCAAATAGTTATTTCCTAATTGTTTTCTATTGCATGAGGTGATAGTGCTACGAACATTTGTTACAATCTCAAGAACTAACCAGATATTTTTTATTTTCGGTACTCCCTCAAAAAACGTCCAAATGCCAAGTGATTTGGAATCTGGTGGATGCTCCCTTAGGCGTATTTCCTCCTGTCGGAGGGATGTTCACCTAGTTAAAAATCCACCCGGGGAGGAACAACTACCTGGCTTGAGAAACACATGCGCGAATGTCCAGGTGGATTTCCACCGGGTGGGACATCCACCTGGTTCCAAACCCACCTCCCATCCACCTGGTCATTCAGCCATGTGGATACAGGTGAGCGTTTTGTTAACGCTGAACTCGTTCCGAACGAGCATCTAAGATAAAGGAAGTATCTGCAATTTCTATTGCATACAATTGGTCTGATCCATATTCTCTGAAATAGTTGTCAATGAAACAGTTCCTTTTCGTCGTACTTTACAGTACAACGAAAGTATCAGTGTCAGTGTCGTACCTTCCCCTCATCATCGTCGAATGAAATCCGACAAAGAAACGCTTCTCTGGGATAGCAGATTGTGCTTTGGAATGCTTCATGTCCTTGCAGTCGATTCACGCTCTAAAGTCTAGCTTCCTTGCCCTTGAGAACGCCAGCCTTTCCAGTCCTTCTTCAATTTGTACCAAAGGGTTTGAACGTATTTTTTTTAAGTATATTTTTCTTTCAACATTTGAGGCCAGTCGATTCCCAGGGTCCAGATATATGGACATGGGAAACGCTCCCACTAGATGGAATTATTATCAATCCTGAGGCAGAGCAAACGGGCCATTTAAAGCAAGGTCTTATGAGCGACTCAGCACTTTGGGAAGGTCATTTTGACGCACTGTGAGGCTCCTATAGAGAAATCCGTGTCCATGTTTCTACTCATGGAGATAGTAATGCTGTGCTTAATTGGACTGGGTATCTGCATAGGGTGCGAGTCACTTTCAAAATGTTTGACTTGCCTCAAATGTGACGGTGAGGTTCAGTAATTGTGCATCAAGTACCCCATTTTTTACGTTCTGCTTGGTATGTAAATGCTTTGAAATAACTCTTTCGCAGAAACATTGACCTGAAACTTAGAGCGGTGTGATAGTTTCCATTCTCCCACCACAAGGCTGTATTCACACATGAGAATAGCAAGTGAAGAAGGAAACCGGTCTTCTATTGATCCCCATTACTTCCCAAATCATTCTCCACGCATGTCTACTAATACAAGGTGAGCACCGTCTATTATAAATACTCTTTTTAAGGAATAAGCCGAATGCGAGCCCAAGCTGATTTGATTCGTTGAAATTTGGATAGGAGGGGGTAGGAGGGCTATTATTATAATTGAAGGATCGAGGAACCCAGAAAGTGATGGCAATTGTACACCATACCGTCAAAAATCTGAAATCGGTATGCGAGGTCTCGGTGTCCTCCACGGGTATGACCAATCCCTTGATATTTCATTACCAGAAGTAATCATGTTGCGAGAAAGGAAGGAAATGGAGGGAGGGCGAAAAGAAGAAAGACTGAAGCCGATAGAGAAGGACCGCGGGAGGTGGATGGAAGGTGTGAGCCCAAATGCACCGTCTCTTTCAAGGAAGAGAAAATGAAGATGAATGAGACCCTCCAGCCAGACTCCTTCCCATCCTTTGCTTTCCTTTCCTTTACTTTCCCATCCCACCTTCCTTCCTTCCCTTCCTTATCCTCGCACTGGGACTTCAAACTACATTATACCGCACTGCTACTCCAGTGCGCCTTCCCGTCCTTCTAAATGCTACAGGTCCTTATGGCCTGACGCTACTCTTCTCGATTTTGCAGATGGCAAGATATGATCCCCTCTGAAGGGCCTGTCCACAAGATCAATACTCCGTCCAGTAGCGAGATCCTCTTGAATGCAACGCATAGATAATGCAGGCAGATTAAGTCGGATATGAGGAATGAAGAAGGGGAGGAACGGAATGGCAAGAAAGGCATCAGTACGCTGGGGTTCTGGTGGCATTGGGAGTCTTGATCGAAAGGAGGCACCAAGGACTGAAATGATTTTTAAATGCCTTCCGAAGGCAGATTACGAAGGCATACTGTATTCGTTGTTATAAAGAACCAGCCCAACTTTCCTTGGTCATAAGCGCCGGAATGCCGGATGCAGATTATATTCAACAGAGAAGTTCTGGGCTTAAAATTGGGGGTCTTTCTCCATGATCGCCGGTTGGCAGTGTGTTGGGATCGCATAAGCATTGAAGAAAGGGTGTAAATGATGGGAATAGGGCACCAAGTGCTAAAATATGGCCAACCATTTCCACGCTGCATAGAGCCTGTGAAGAACATGAGTGAATGCTGCGCGGATTACAATCTCTAGGGTGGCAGCAATCTAATGTCTTATGGGCAGGAATTAATAACAAATAACTGCCGTTTCTGCATTTCCATTATGATAATACAATAATATTAATGCGATTTGTCGCTGCACTGGGCGATTAAGCATGTTGCCTTGAGTGCTGTGAATGTCACAAGTAATTCAATCAGTACACCTCTTCTTCAATGTTCACCTTCGCATATGCGACCACAGTGTCCCCTATTGACGTACTATCTTTTGAGCACGGTAAGAAAACTTTTAGGCCTGTCAACCTTTGTCAAATATCAGCTATAACTGACAGTCATCCCTCGAAAAGTCATGACCTAAGTTGGGTGCTTTCTTTATAACAACATGGTACCTTACGCATACGAGGAATCTTGAACGAGAACTCAATTTGGAAACTTAGTAGAAACTTTTGATCGTATGCAGCAGCTCCGGGATATCCTTAGCGAAAATTCTGCAAGCTTAATTCGCAAGGAGAATCTGGTGACAGCTGTTCTGCATCGTTATTAGCCTATCGGAAGTTTCAGGATTGACGGTTTCTATTCCTATCTACTTTTAAGAGATGTTCTGGAAAGAATCAACTAAGAGGAGAACATACCGATTATTGCCTTCGAGGGATCGGAGGAAGTCCAGAGTCTCATTGACACTCTGGATGCGTTTCACAATGCTCACGGTGATCCTTTGACTCGTATTGAGATGCTCCAGTTCCCCGAACATCTGTTGCAGTCTCAAAAGCCCTGGAAAAAACGGAGAGAATAAAATCCATTCATGCCAGGCTGCATTCGAGCTGCAGCTGATCTCAGCGTGAATGCAGAAAAAAAGTTTCTTGTCCTTCCTCCCTCTTCCTTTCCACATAATAATAATGGAAGGTCATGATGGTGATGGATGATAACGGGAGAAGGCTGATCGTGACGAATGATCCTTCATCAGATTCTTCCATTCCTCATACAAACGCATACCCATATGGGACACTCTTCTTTCGCTACTCTTATTCTATGCCCTCTCCCTGCTCCACCTGTGGACTGTGGATTGTATCAAGTGGATCCACGTGACATATTCCCTTGTTCTCGGCACTGTTCATGTGCCATCCTTGTTTCCAAGAAACACTCATATATCATTTCCTCCATCCTTTTCCCGCCATTTTGAAGAAGAGAACGAAGCATTGCCACGAGTGGTTAGCATGAGATCAGCACGCCCACATGATTTTCAACATAATCCCCTCAGGTCCTTTCGTTTTTCACCTGCTCGATTAGGGTTTCGAGGTAATAATGCAGTAGATTGAGGAGTTCTCTCATGGTAGAATTGGATTAGGATGTAATTCAGCTTCTCCAATTACTACTGTAATTGAATGTTGCTTTTTGTAGAGGAGCATAGAAGCATACTTCATGGCTAGATAATTTCCGGAAAAAGCACGGAGCAACGGAAATTGAGTACAGAGGTTGTGTAGGTTGGCCAGGGATGCATACAGAATGTCGTCTATGCAAGACAAAAAAAGGAAGCCATACTTACTATAAAAAAGGAAGCCTTTCCATACAATCAATCTTTCAAGAGCGCATACTTCGTCACGAATTCTGCTTCTCCCTCCTCTCTCTCTCCCTGATTTTCCCCTTCCTTCCTGCTGAGGCTGTCGATTGTGCATTTAAAAAAGAAATTTCAGAGGAATTCTACCAAAAGAGACTACGTATCATCCGAACAATCTGTGATCATGAGATTTCAAAGAAAGAGTTGAAGTTCAGTTTCTGTAGGGAAAAGTTACTAAGTAGATACGAGAGAATTCATAGCCCTTTTTTATCGCACGACGCTTACAACATGCAGGGAGTTTCTTGATACTGAAAAAAATGAGTATGGGCCACGACAGGGCATTGGTTTTTTCTTTCTCTTCAGGTTGTCAACAACTGTGAGGAAGCTAAGACTGCATTGTGGGAGAGGAAGTACGAGGGGTACCAATAAGTTCTAGGCTTGACCAAGATGCGATATTTTATCAACAGTAGTTTTATTGTTATTTCCACCTTTAATAACAATGCACTTCTTCCATCGTCACTATATCATCTTTTCCCCAGTCTTAAACACATTAATTTAAGCAATCCTGAGAATTACCGCTAAATTTCTCGTTTCATTGCATTATTGCTTTGAAATCTCTTTTCACGCAGATGTACCCTGAAGTATCGAAACCCGTGAATGTCATTGGGAGCCAAGCAGGATGAATAAGGGGGAGGGAGGGGGAGTGCAGAAACTGTTTGAATTCAGCGTCATGGAGGGGAACGTGTGAAATATCGGCTGTGTGCAGGCGAATAGTAATGGTAAATGAGGACCCCTTTCGGTAATTTTCCGCGACATTTCTTCTCGGACACTCGTAATCTCCCTGATCTTGTACACCCATACCGTACCGTAGTGGTACTCGTAGCATTGTACCGACCCGTGATCCTTCTGTTAGGGGCATGTAATCGATGTGAAAGACTCCCATCACGTCCCTGAAAATTGTCCCATTACTTTTCCAGCCAAGGTCTGAGTCTGAAACGGCGGAGAATCCTTGTACCTTCCTCCGCATCGATTGCTGCTTGTATTCAGAGTCCCAATGGCGAGGCCACGTTTCATCTCCAACGACTAACCATGAACATAAGTCCATTCGGTTGGGTTGAAACGGTTACAATTTTCTTGACTCCTAATGACCCACCATGTCATAAGAGTAATGACGACATTCGAGAAACCTAGCGGCCACAGACCTTAAACAGTCCCTCATGCAAACGGTTCGAACACGACCCTTTTAAATTCCCAAGGGCTGCACTATTTCTCTCGTTTTGAATCGCGTGTCTTCCATGAATATGTTTTATTCGATGCTGGAAGTTTCTGCTGTCGCCAAATCGAAAGGTCGACCCAGGCAGGGACTCTTTCTCGATTGAATTTCTTCCTCATTAAAGCTCAGCTGCCCACTTCTTTAATGTGCTGTAGGAGGTGAATTTCCTTTATAAACGTTCAGCAAGCTCATATAAGTATCCTGCGGTGACAGGCCTTCCTTTGATGAAATCTATTCTTGTAGATTGGGGCTCAACCTTTTTCAAATGCGCGAAAATAAAATCCCACAACAAAATAGCAATTCGTCAGAATACCTGTGCTTCTAACTTCACAGCAGAACAGTGCACTGGAGGTACCACTAGCCTACACGGCTGTACTTGGAATATCAATACCCTATTTTAGCCAGAGCGAGAGCTTATTGGGCACCTCTCTTATTAGCTGCCTTAAAAGAGGGACTGCATTTCTATCATTTCAGGAACAGTGAAATCAGGATCAGTGAAAGGCTGACAGGCAGACAGACAGGATCCCAAACCCGAGGTCGTAGAGGGAAATAAGGACCTCGAGGTGACTTTTATGAGGTTCTTTCCTCTGGGAAATCTTGGCACGCACGGCCTTTGGAGACGACTTCATCTCCACATGTGGAAGGACATGGATCATTCTTTCTAATCTAGTGGATAAATGCAGGATGTGGCAATGTGCACGACAATACTCTATGACTCCTCTATAGAAAAGAGGACATAAAGAAGTTCCGACCGAAGAGAAGGACGGGGTTATTGAAGGAGCACAGGGGGTGGGGAGGAGGGGGATGAGAAAAGCCACTCCGACCCCCAACGGAGTTCTGGTCCTCATCTTTATAAGGGCTCCTCAAAACACCGTATCCGAACCAGGCATGTTGCATCTATGCATGCCTCCATGGGGAAACCTTTCTACAAGCTAGATCTTGAGGCCAACACATGCACGCTCAGGCATGGCACCAAGTGCATGATCGAGCATGACAGGAATCTGACGCAAACAAGTTCAGCATACAATCCATATCAAAAACCCATATTTTTAAAACCAAAACTGGAAAAAAATTCAATGGAAACGCATAGCTAATGGCAAAATGAACTGCACAGCTGCCCGCACAGACCTGGCTCGTTGAAGTGGCTGGTTTAATGATTGCCTGTTTCTTTGAGTGTCTGCCCGTCTCATCGCATCTTTGAGAGATGTGGGCAAAATCCCTTCCTCTGTTGAGAAAAGTGTTGATTACGCACTAAGAGCAATGAATGGATCGACTTGGAAAGACCTTAGCCAAATTAACTTCGTTGGGATGAAGTGAGCGGGGCTTTATTACAGTTAACTTTATTACATGCGGCCCCCTAAAGGAAGGCTTATGTTATAACATGCTGATGTGTGAAACCAACTCGTCCTTGCGGGTGTTTGCCACCTCTAACCCATGGAAGAGCTCAGAGAAAATCTAACGAGGTCTCCGTGCACGATCCATTGCTTTCCAGAGCCTTTGAAGGTCTTAAGGGGAGGAATGGATTGTAGGATACAAATCGAGGACTCTTCACAGAAGACTTAGCAAAGGAAGATCTCATTTCATTCTAATGCTTGCTTCCTATGTGTCAGCTCAATGTCCTCCCTTCTCATTCTCAACGGAATAAAATCAGATCAGATTACGACAATGACAGGAATTCCATTCCCGTCACGTCAATCAGACGCAAACTTTGATGCGCATTTAACTTTAGGATATGTGCGCATATTCCTTAGCTTTTCTTCCTGCATTATGCGCAGATGAAGGATGGCCTGGACCTTCCGACATGGATCTTTCCAACAGCACAGAATTCGTCGTGATTGGTGCTCAGAATTTTTAGCATTGGACGAGGAAAGACGTTTACTCCAGAAGTTTGGGAGAGTACGCTCAGTTTTTCGTCAAATGGTTTAGTTATGTCCCCCACTGCGCCTAAGATAGGAACAATTTCCATGGATTGACGTCGTCAATCGCCAGGCTGAATGTTAATCACATTTACGTTTCCACGTTTCCTTGTTCTTCATTTTGTGATATCACTGTGTAAAATAAAGTGCAATCAGCTAAACTTAATGATAGTTGTATTTTCAGCGGATATCAGTAAATATATGGAAAAACAAAGGAGAAATTGTGCATAATTCTGATCGGTTGAGAAAAGTTATAATTTACGGGAGCATGAAAGGAAGCTGACAGTCATATTGGAAGCATATTAGAAATGGTATGTACTTTTGGCTCCGATATCATGGACTAGATCACAAACCCAAGCAACAAGGTAATGCTTTCTACAGGTTACATACCTCAAAGAAAAGGAAAAACTTACTTGAAAGAAAGCCAATGGTCTTCACGAGGGATCATTGTCCCAGAAAGTTTGCCCTATTTTCCAAATGATTAAGCAGTGCAGCAGAGATAAGGAATGCTTGGCTGTCATCAAAACTCTCATACAATTAATGAACACAAACATTCCAGAAAAACGGGTTCAATGAGACAGTCGTCTCAGAGGACTAAAAAACCTAATATCGGGTTTCGGGCCTAAAACTTGATTTACTGACAGAAATCATGATGAGAAACACGTAAGGGTTCCCGAGAGAAAAAATATTTGAAAGCGAAATGCCCACTTCCTGATGTTCTCTGAACTATGCTCCGGTTGGAAATGATGGGCAAATCTTTTGGTTTATGGCAGACGACAGGCGTGATTCTTCTCATTTCTCTCTACCAATAGAATGGCAGCAGCCAAAAGGGTCTCAACAATGATACATTTTCATCGATTTTTTTACAGAAGTCTGTACCAAATGACTTCCTCTGGGCAACCGGAGTTACTTTCCTGAAGGATGTGACTTTTTTATGGAATAAAATTGTAGCATATAAATTTAACTGGCTGAGGAATATGGCAGCTTCGGGTGGAGAGCAGGTATGACATGAAACTCCGCGATAGATCTGGCTCCGCTTCTCGTATTTCCCTTTCTCTTTCAAAGATGATTAACCACTACGTGTCGCATCAACCTATCTTGGTAATCACAAGTGAAAAGGATGGTTTTACCATCCCCGCCGCGCTCAAGTGACGGCGAAATGAGCTTCATTGACTTAATCAGCACTTTTTCCGACATTTTCCCTGCGTCCCCGCAGGGTTGCCTGAATGTAGTCAAATAGTTGATAAGCTTCTCATTGACTAGAAAACGTGATAAGACTGGCAGTCGATTGTCGATAACAATAACATATGGTTTTTCTTCGAAGCCATGACCTTTCAATGGTACTTTCAGTCACAGATAATGCAGATGGTTTTGTGTTCGGGTAAACCCACATATGAGATGAACCAGTCTGCACAATGATATTGACTTAACGTTACAAAAGTATTTAAGTTTCAATATCCATCATGTTGCATTAATGTTGTTGATACGATGCTGCTAGGCTGAATCATCATTGGATTAATATTTAAATGAGACAGATCTCAATAATGCTCGGCATTGAATTTGTGCTGGCTAAGAGTTTGATACCATGTCAATATAATATTAAAATGTTCTCAGTACAATGATATGCTAAAGTGAATCATAATTTTGATATGCAGTTGATGCAAGAAAGAGCTGAATATTATGGGACGGTCATGTCCTGTCCATGGGGTCGGGATCTTCAGGTGAACCCTTCTGTCTTCATCCACAGGGCCATCAGGAGTTTCGTTGAGTTTGGTTGCTTCTTTCGTATAATGTGTTTGAGAAAATTCCAATGATTTCCCTTTTGTTGCCTGTGGGGAAAAAGATCAAGCCTCGCTCGAAAAATACTGAGAACTTATGTCAGTTGCATACACGGAGTAACTCGCTGTATTGGCAACTATATCGCCATTAGGCTTCGATTCTATGAACCTAGTTTGTTCGAATAACTACCAGATGGTTCGCTTGAAATCATGTCGATGCAACATTAACAGGACACTGAATGCTCAACTGAAGCGCAGCAAGGATTCTATTTTCCTGTAACATTTAGATTTGTCTCATTTTCAACATCGAGTCAATGTTGACCACGCATTCCTCCATCAACATCAACATCCATCAACATCGTCAACCAATTATCAACATTGAGTCAATGTAGTTGTGCAGGCTGGGGAATGAGTGTTACTTCTCTCATTCTGCTCTTGCGCTGTCTTTTTTTTTACATCCTGCAATAAGTCGCCCTTAGATGGTAATGATTGCGTCGTCATTGAGGAGAGGGAAGGCGGGTGTGGTTTTCGTGGCTTGCATACTCAAAGGGAGAGACGGCATCCAGGAGAGGGTTCTTAAGGGAACCGTTTCTGTAGAGGATGCTGCATAAATTATATCCCATTCCCCAAGTGCCCAAAGGAAAGGCACTGAATGAGGCTTGTAAGCTTGAATTACCTCATCTGCAGTTGCTTTTCCATAATTTCTTTTACTTTGAATTCACTCGAATAAATTAGGTTCGTAGACAAAGTCAAAACCATCGCTTCCTTAAGGAATGAAGTCCCCTCGTGATTTGCAGGATAGGGGGAAAAAAGTTACCCTATTTCATTTGATTGCCATATCTACAATAATTCAGATGCGCTCATACAGTTTGGAGAATGAATCCCTGATCACATGCAACTTATTTCAAGCGAATACAAAAAATTATTCCACTACTCTTCCCAGCAAACAATTAGCAAATCACAGATGCGGATTTTTTTTTTTTCTCAAAATGCTCGGATCCTTAACTTTTCAATGACGAATTCTTCATAAGCTTAAATGGCAAAAATGATAAAGTTAGGATCTAAATTGCTCATAATTATTTAAAGTGATGTGTATCGAGCCGCCCTGCTTCGACAACCGCAATCAGCCCAGTTCAGTACAGCTCGATCATTCCAAGCCATTCCATTCCAAGGAAGGATGTTGCAGCATCTGGCATGTTATAGTAAATAATGCGTAAGTGCAATTTTTCTTTTACTTCGCACAGTGAAAATGAAGTGTAAAAAGTATTTGTCGTATTTTCTTGAGATAACTTTCATTCGATCAGGAAAGAGTAGTACTATTCATAGAACAAACGGCATGAGCGTGTCTTAATTAAGACGGATGCAGGAATCAAAATGAAATGTGTGAACTTCATATTGCCCACCCTGCGATATTTCGGAAGTCACTAGAAGCTGACAGCAGACTTCGAGGAGGAAAAGATTGTGATGAATGCTTGATCGTGGAAAGAGAGATTCGGTTCTTCTCTCTTGCTATCTCAGTATGACTCTGGCCTCGTTGAAAATGAAATTGCTTCTCAGATGTGCATATGCACTCCCAGCAAACTGGTACAATCTATCACGTACTTGACACTCTAGTTGATGATCTTGTCTCAGCAGTGAATTTTCCCAGTCCTCACAAAGGAACAAGAGGCGTGGAAGAACTTGCTCGCAACTTGATCTGATGCTTCCTTGACAATACGTGATATTAATGGAAAGGGGCCAATTAAACAACAATTAAACACCCGGCACGTGTCACCCGTAGTACGAAGCAAATGGCTTTCACCATTACATTTGTCGATGAAGGAATTCCAATTCCATAACCCTGAGATGCTACGGAAGCTTCCTGCATCTACCAACTTAGTTCCCCACGAACCAGGATTCTTTGTCCTTTTTGGCAGGCTAAGACCCGATGATAATTATCTTCATTTCCCCCTTCTCACGAGCCCCAAGATACGGATTTTTTTCCCTCCTCGGCCAGGCTTAGATCCGATTACGATACCCCCTCTCGACATTTTCTCGGCTAGCCCACATTCACCCATCTCCTTGTTTTATTCAACTCACTCCTCTCGTTATGTATTTTGCTCGACTGTCAGATCCTTAACGGCGAGAAATAAACTTTCTATTATTCCTTCATTTAATCCATGCAACTGTTAAAGAATCGATCTAATCACACGGCGTACTAATAGAGAAACGACGGATGTCGTCTGAAGAAAGAAAGTTATTTTGAGCTTGTCTCATTAGCGATCATCAAGGAAAAAATACGGTGGCAGATTTAAGGCAATTTGCGCTCGTAAAATTGAGTTATTCCTGCTTCTTGGTTGCTTTATCTCGATGAATTTAGTACCAGGAAAAAAACTTGGCAACTCACTTGATATGGAAACAAAGCTTCATTTTTCTCTCACTCCTTGCGTTAGACAAAGAAGCAGAGGTGAATCTTTGTTGGGTGCTCTTTCTCATCTGAAAGGTCATGACATCTTCACATCGGTGCGAAGAAAGATGAGTCATTTCTATTTTTCAACTTTTTCCTCAAAAAGGGATCGGTCCTTTCACGATGGTCGATTAATCGTGTTCCATTTCAGACGGAGCAATGAGCCATCGCTGACGATTCATTGAATAAGGCGGAACGGAGGCAACTCTATACAAGAACGAATCAAAGGAGCAATGAGTAAAGAGAGCCTCGAACTCTGTCATTACCCTTCCTATTCCCGTCGACTCTCAAATGAGAACTACACTTACCGTTCTACGAAGTGTTTCCGCATCTTCAAAATCTCTTTCGTCGAATTCCGTCGGTCTGCTAATTTTTTATTTTATGCTCAGAATATCAAAATTTGTCGTTTCTGCGCCCACTCTGCTGCGATTTCCCTGAACCTCTCGTGACATGAGACGGTTTTGTTTGTATTTTTGCTACAGCTTGGTGCAGTATCAGGTCATGGATCATATTTTACACAGATCGGTTCCCAAAATGATGTCATTTCGGTACGCATTGAAGGGAATTGAACGCTTTCAACGTTCTTGGATATCTAGTAAAGATTGATGCCTTATCCACCCAACTTGGGATTCGTGTCAGAAAAGAGGATTAGATTAGGACTTTGGACCTGATCTATCCCCGATATGAAATTTTAGGAACGACATGCTTCTTTTTACGACAGATTCTCAGTACCATTCCCGGCAGATCCTGCGAAGTCACTTCGGTATGCAAGAAGAGCACCACGGAAAAAGCAGCTATCGCATTGCCACGCGACGTTACAACGACGTGCCTTGCTACAACCAGTGAGATTCAGGCTATTTTTCATCGTTATTTCGTTTACTAACATAAATGCGGCTAGAATAACTGCTGAGGCAGCGACAGAAGTGCTACGTCAAGATAAAAGTATAGTGCTCAGGTGAAAGAGTTTTCGAAGTGCGAACTAGGAATTAGGGACTGCGAATTTCGACATCGTCACGAAAAGCAAGCTGCATTGTAATTAACTGATGTAATTTTTTTTTAAAGGAAGAGAATAATGGGAAAAGTCCTGCACAGCATAATACAATCTATCATCCTCTAATTCGAGGCTAAAGTGGCATGGAAAAGGGAGGAAATGATAGGTTGAGACTTTGAGTTGTTGCAGGCACACAGATTCATCTTACATTCAAACTTTCGTGGAGTACATTCGTGCGGCGATAATCCTCGAGCGATTTTCGCACCTCCCCCGTGATTCACGCCTATTCATATTCGCGGCCTTCTCATCACACACACACCCGCACAGTTTGTCTGTCATAGCTAGAAAGTTACATTCGAGCTAGAATCATCATGAGAAGCGATTCTTTTTGGCTACTCCGTGTCATCGCCTTCCTAAATATCTTGGAGTAGTAAAACTTTCCTTCAAAACTAAAGATATTGTGCAGGGCTCTTTCAGCCTTTATCTCTTCCCATTCGTAAATGGATTAGCTTCAGAAACAGGATGGGAATCGTTTGAAAACTTCAGCATGACGAGATCGTTCGCAAACTGGAACAAATCTATCATCGATGACGAATTGCACGTCTTCATGCAGTAAGTAATCTGACATCACGAAGTCCAGAGACTGAAGAAATACGTTGAAACCATTAAACCCGCTTCCTGAAGAAACCAGAATGGTTTGCTTCCTGCTTCGTGAAATTCGATCTCAGAGTGTCATTCTTCTCAACCGTGATATACAAGATACATTGGATATACAGTAGACTTCCCCGAGAGAAGTAGGCCCGTCGACTCGTTTCAGGAGCTTTCCTCCAAAAATTGTCTCAAATTCTTCTGCATATCTGATTCTCCTGATCCTCTGATTTTGCCTCTTTTGATCTCTTAGTCCTCCTGGCTGTTGAAATATTTACAACTTACATTCACTGCTAGCACAGATTGCAGACGATGCTTCCGAGCAAAGACGCTCGATCACACCCTAACGGTTCTGGAAATTTACGAGAGGATATCAAACATTCTATTCTCTTTTTTGCTCCTACCCAGACTGGCTCAGAGCTGAACCAGCAAAGAAATACAGCAATTAGAATTGGCATGGTTTAGATGCAGAATTGCATGCTAAGTTCAGAGATGAGGCACCTTTTAAAAATTATTGCTGTGCTCTGTACAGCGGAAAGCTATCGTTTTACAGTTTTACAACACACTGCCCCCAAAAAAGTCGTGGAAAGCAGTGAATGACGGTTATTATCCAATTAATTACCTAATGGCATGATTTTGGACGAAGAATTCAGAAAATAAGTATATTTTTTTACTGTATATTGCAGCATTTTATTTGCTATTTTTTTAAAAAAAAATTCAGATAGGGATTCTATCATTTCGAAAGGTCTTGCATGTAATGTGCTTCTGAAAAACTCGACATCGTTGTTAGATTGTACTAGAGATTGTGACATGGTATCAGGAGGGAAAAACTAACTGTCGACTTCAATATGGGGCAGACGAGAGTGTACTCGCAACTTCGCCTTGAAGAAAATTTGTATGAAACTCGGATGGCAAATATTGACGCAAAAAATGGATGTCTACTTCCAAGCATGTGGATCTGGAGCAGAGAAGAAAGGCCAGGCGATGAAATACTCCATTTCGTTCTTTGTGAAGGGAGGAAACCTTCCAGGTCTATAATGTGTTTCCTTTTACGCTCAGTGGAAGACAAGTTGGAAGAAATACGCTTGCTGTTCTGCCAGCCAAGTCTGCCAGTCAAGTGATCATCATAGTTGAAGACGGATCCAAGTTTAAGTTTCGTATTGTAAGACAATTCGATTAAATCGAAACAGCCTCTTAAATTAAATGAGTCGCTTTTGAAACTAGGAAACGACTTTGCTTGTGCTCGCGAGGCAAGCAAATTACACGCGTTGCCCCTGCAATAGGAATGTAAAAAGGGTCCAAGTCTGAGTATCAGGTCCAAATCTACAAAGCGCAAGGCCCAAGTTCAGATTTGACGAGAATAGCCAGGTATAGTTGTTCAGAAGACCTAAGGCAGCCCCAAAATGTCAAAACAATGCAGTTATGCCAATTCCTTTTGCTGATTATCAGCATTGACCAGAAGGAATCGGATGGCATCTATGAGAAGGAAGCATTGACTGGCTTGAAAAAGGTTAAGAACAATATTCCATTCCAATAACTTCAGGGGCGACGCAGTGAAAGCTGACAAATAAACAAAAAGGATCCAAAACCGGGGATCGTCGTGGGAGATAAGGACCTCGAGGTGACTTTCATGAAGTTCATCTATATGATAACCCTCTGGGAAATCTTGGACCTGGCACAAACGGCCTTTGGAGACATCTTCATCTCCACGTATGGAAAGATATCGTCCTCTCTGATCAAGAAGATTGGTGCACGATATGGTAGTGTACACTAGAGTACTCTACAGCTCCACAATAGAAAAGAGGACATAGAGAAGTTCCGACTGAAGAGAGACAGGAATATTGAATGAGCACGTAGATGGCGGAGGGGGGGCTGCTACGAACCACTCCGACCCCCTACGGAGTTCTGGTCCTCATAAAGGGCCTGACTTTGAAAAGAGCTCTTTAAAACGCTGCATTCGAACCAAATACGTCGCATGCATGTACAGTATATTCTCTGCGTTCTCTGAGTCTGGTTCTCATGAACCCTGCCTTTTCATCACAACGTCGGATGAGCATGCAACGAGCACGATAGGAATCGGATGTTAATCGGGTGTTGAGTATCCTGCATATTTACATCAAATTCATGTAAAAATACCAGTACCAAAATCCCTCCGCCCATAACTTCCAGACGCAACTTGTGCGTAGTATCGTGAAAACGGAGAAACGCCTGCAGCTCCGTACTCCTTCACTCGAATCGTTTCATCCACAAACGCTCTAGACTGTCAGACTGATATAAGAGAGAGGTCGAGCGGTGAGATCTGCTCGCTCGACCGCAACCCGTCAGTTCAATTGTCCCCGTCACGAGAGAAACGGCGAAGGCGGAACCTGCTTGGTGGTTCTGTCCGCTCAACCTCGATGGCGATCCTAACTCCCCGCATCGTAGGCTGCACATACATATTCCCGACGCAGAATCATTTTGCTCTTGCGTATTAGAGACAAGACTTTGGCATACAAAACTGAAAAGAATCGTGTGGACTCTAATGCACAAGGAAACACGACCTAAATTTGAATATTCACTTGTGCCGACATTACTGTGGACGAAAATGAAGCAGAAGTTAAACCCTACTTCTAGGTTCTCATCCTCATCTGCCAGGTAATGCAAATACAATCTGACTTCGGTATGAAAGAGAACGAATACTTTTAACTTTTCCTGGTGCACTACTTGCCTCTCCAAAAAAGAGATGGTTGTCAAATATTATTTTGAGGATCTCTTTTTACTTCAGAAGGAACGATTTCGTTGCCGCATTATTGAATGTGACAAGTAGAAAGCAGCTCTCCTCGTAAGAGGATTGAAAGAGCCAGCAGTGAATATCAAGGAATTCATCGCGAATTGATCCTTCCATGAAGCACTTTCGTGATAGAATTATCCGTCAGAGCTGCCTTTATGACATTCATCTGTTCGTCGTCGCCTTCTCACCTACTGTACTTCAAAATCAGTACACCCACTCTGCTCTTAGGAAAAATTTGCCTGCCTTCTAGGCAGCAGAGAGAGGGAGGCACTCCATTCCAAAAGGTCACCTTTTTGAAGGTGCTGCCTAATACTGCCTTTTCAGGAAACGATCGTTGAAAGGGTAGGTTCCGTGCAACACCCTCCATTTTTTCCTAATTGCAAATGGATTATTTGGAGTGAAGGTAGTGGGAATAGCTGGGAAGATGAACCTAGATTGGATCGTGCGAAACTGGAACAAAACAATCACCGACGAGGAAGTGCAATTCCTGATAGAGTACGTTAGGGGTTCTCAAACTGGGGGGCGCAGCAGGGCCTGGCCTTCGAATTTTTTTTCATTTCAAAATGGATTTCAACGAGCATTTTGAACAATTATGCAATATATCATATTATTTCTTTTGAAAAATTGTCGCATTCCTTCTCAGCCGAGTCGAAGAGTTCAAGGGAGCTTTAAGCAGAGTAATCGGACGTAGAAAGCTGAAGAGAGAGAGAGAGGAGAGGGCTCATTTGCCGCTCCTTTCCTGGAAAACAAGACCGATGCCTTTTTTTTGCCCCTTTTCTTTGAATATAAGACTAAATGGAAGAAATCCCCGAGCGCAGACCTAGGAATCCCATATTTCACATCCGGGTTCCCTTCCATCAGCTTTTCCCCAACCAGGGTCGCGACGCTCTCTCGCATTTCACTAGCCCGAGTAAATCTGCTTCAAGAAAGCTCTTTTTAGGCCTACATCGCAGTTTTGGATTGTGCGTCTGTGTTGTAACTTGAATGCTTAGTGAGGTGTTGGGCTTCATTTTTCTATGGAATAAATAATTGAAAAGACAATGAGGATCTCGCTGTCCATCGACGGGATCTTCGGGCAGTCCTTCCCAATGGAAATGTCGGGGGGGGGGGGAATATCTCGAAAACCTCAGGCAGCCCCAAAATGTCAACACAACAGTTCTCTGCCAGAATCTGATAATTCCGTTCTTATTTGCCTCACCTTGCCACTGAGATTTTTTGCGTTAGCTGCAATAAAGAGTAAATGTAGATGCCATATTGATACTGAAACTGAGCTGCGCTAAGCTAAAACTTCCAACATCAACTTCAGATAAGTTTAAGATTTGATAAGTTTTACACCCGGAAGCAGCCTTAATGTTCTACTTAAATTTCGTGATAGACCATCGGATTGTTCGCTGTGGCCCAGAACTCGAATTGCTGTGATACTTTATCTTCAAAACTTAAATCCATTTTATTAAGAAAACATTTCCTACAAGTGGGCTTCATTCAAAGAAGGCTGCAAGTTTGCGTCCAGGTACTGTTCTAAGAAGGAATGGGGACGCGAAGCAAAGTCAGGATCATTAAGGGGATGCATGCATGAGAAGTTTTGGAACTGTTGGAGTATGTAATGCGAGAATGATGATGTTTGCAGATATAGGAAGAAATGTTTAAACCATCTTATTCTAACCCTCAGAACCAGAACGGCAGAATGAACCCAGAACGACTCGCTTCGTGAAATTCAGTCTTTAAACGTCCTTTCTACACGATACTTGATACTTCTATCTGTACTTTTTGTCGATCGGCAGCATATCAATTTATTCTAGGAGGATTCCTCAGAAAGCCCTCACTGAATTCTTCCTGATCTTGAGCACGGCTCCTGAATACAATTGGATCATCGCATGCAAGAGTGACACTGAGCTGCTCTCTAGTTCTAAATTGAGACTTTTCTTCCTCCCGACAGCATATTCATTCCCTGAAGGAATGAAGATCAGAAACAAGAGATAGAATGCCTTGGGGATGATCGGTCAGTCATTCATCATAGTAGAAGAAGAGAAGGGCGGGGAAGAGAGCGGGTGAGGGAAAGAGAGAGAATAAAGCCAAAAAGATATCTCTGATATGGGGGAGAGAGAGAGAGAGAGAGAGAGTCTTGTGAGACCCCGAAAAATTGGGATCGGGAGATGAAATGAGCCGTATAGACGAGAGGGAAGAAAGAGAGGGAAGAATTCCCCCTCAGTCTTCATTCCACCCTATTCAACAAGACATCTTTCCCCCCCGGGATTCCTGCCAAGGAATCACCTTATTTTGTCGTGTCCCATGATTTGAAGAGAGAATCCCCAAAATGGTTCATCTTCGATCGCGTAAGATTGAAGACGGGGAAAAAAAGAAATCTTGAAATGCAGGCGTTTCTGGCATAACGATTCCTCTTTCCGACTTCCGTTCACATGCAGCCAGAAAAGCAGAGGAAATCCGATGGCCTATCCATCCTCCCATCTCATTGGATCGGCTGGGAAAATCGGGATGAGAGGAGAGGAGAGGACAGGGGAAGATAATCTTCTCCATGGGCCATGGACATGAACACGGACGAGTAGGGCCCATGGGATAGGCCTTACCATCACCCTTGATAACGTCCCCCCTTTCCCTTCCACCGATCGCTTTTCCCTTATTGCATAAGTCGGATATTTGATTCCAGATAATGCCTATTCATCAGGCTCTGTCATCAGCATTCATTATTCCCACATGGATAATAATATTTATAATAAAAAACAGGTGTGAATGGAGGAAATGGAGGTAATGAAGCTTTGACAACAGGGCGAAGAAGTAAAAATGAAGGGTGCGTGACGAGGAAAAAGGAAAGGAAGTGATGAAGAGTGGCCAGCTCATCAGAGAGCACAGCACGCATAGCCATGTCTCCGTGCCACGGGGAGACGAACTTGCATATTTCCCCATTCCCTGAGAACAAGACCAAGACAAAGTCTTGATGGGATCGGAGACGAAAGGAATTAGTGACGTCATCGGGGCGGGATGTCATTGAAGGGGAAGGGAGTGGATGTCTGGTCGGATAACCAGTGACCACTTTGATCCCGTGCCAACAAGAATCTTCACGCTTCCCGATCTCCTTTTCTTTCTACTTCTTTCTATTCCACTTCTTTCTTCGCCCCCTTTCTTTTTCTTCACTACATCCTTCCATTGCTCTGGTTATACCCCACGACTGCCCTAAGAGGTTCGTGTTCGATCCAGACGGTTGACCCATTATCTAATGACACCCACTCTACCTGACTAGGAGGATTCCCTTGGGACAGGATTAGTCATTAATTACGTTCGGACCTGCTCCTTCGAAGGAAGCCTGGATTCATCCCCTCCTGGTTCTTCTTGGGGTGGAATTTACATTATGAACAGTAAGCCCTGGTTTTATCAGGAAAACTTTGCTATGCAGGCAAGCAAGGAGATACCCCTTCTCTGTGTACTGAAATAAATAGAACTCGTTAATTAGCTCCGAGAGATTGAGTGTATTTGCGAAGAGGGGATTCCCTCGATCTCTATGGAAATTGCGATCCATGGTTGGTGTTCTTCACATGGAGAGAAATTGTACATGGGGAAAAAAGAAATCTCTTGGGATCGTGTCTGGGTGAAGTTATTTCCACTTCTGGGAGAGTGTACAGTGTCATGGTACTGGGAAGCGCGTGCACTCAGACGGTTTTCATTCCCCTTTCCTGTGCGTTTCAAGAATTCATGAAGTGAGCTGAACTTACCGTCATGAGAATCGTAGATGTAAATTATCTCCTGCCACCCGTAATATAGAATTACGTCGATGATAGCTCTGTGATATTCGGGTCGGATGCTCACTGCATAGTCCATGAGACCGGAAGATGGTGATATCACCTGAAGGAGGAAAGAACGAGGGAAAAAACGTTATTATATCCACGTATTTCGGAAGTAGCCATACTTTGCAAGTACAGCCAAACAGCGCAATGTGGCTCTTTCCGTTGTCTTGGCAAATCTGTACTGACGAGTCAACAATCACTCGTTCTTCATTTCTGGAATAAGGTTCCCACCATGCATCGGAACAGATGCGTTTCTACAACACCCTTAGATATCAGATACCTCCGCAAAGGCTTTTGGAAAAGGCTTTTTGTTCATATGGTGGATACACAGAAAACACGATGAAAAGCAAAGTCGTAATGGTACAGAGGAGACTAAACCATTCAAGGAGATGGATCGAGGTTCTTCGAATGAACTTCCTGAATGTCTCACAAGACTGCCGCCCAATGAGATTTATTTGGCATCCAAAAGCGGTGGGCAAACTTAGATACAAAGACGCAAAGACGTAGGAAATGGAGTATCAGGCCCAAACGCTTTCTTTACAAGGAAAATATTCAAGCGTCATGCAAACACGATGAGAAGGAAGGAAAAAGGAAGGAGGCCAAACCTTTTCAGGATACCAGGGAGTGATGAGAGGGACTTGAAAGGTGTTGCTATAGGAATGAATTGTGTCGAAAGAGTCCGGGTTCACAGCCCCTACGAGGGCATGCACGCCACTCGCGAACCTTTGGCACACTGTAAGCAAGCAGAGCGTTTCTTTTATCTAGGGCATAAGGACTGGAAATCGGGGAGAGCGAAATTAAAGGGATATGAGAGAGGAAGATCGAGAGAAGTGAAAGGGAAGAGGAAGGAGAAGATATTGTGGCGGACACGAGGAATGGATGGAGAGAATTGATGGCGACATTCGAGGTAATTGGATGATAATGCAGCCTGACTACACTCTTCCCCATCTCTCGAGCAATTGGCTCCCATCGATCCATTCATTGTCCATCATCTTTCTTTTCCTGTTTTCTGACGCCTTGACTCTGGTTCTATCTTCTAGTTCTACTTTCAAGTGTTCAGCGTTGCCCTCTCAGTTAAGACGGATGATCTTCCATTGAAAGACATGAACCATAGGCAGTGAACTGATAATTGCATATGGTGCGTCTCATAGAACTATGTAAAGTGATTTCCTTTAAATTAAATGATTTCTTGTAATAGGGATGTCACCGATGCACAGGGCAGATCAAGGGAATTCATTCCATTCTGTCATATGCTGCAAAGACTGTAAGTAGCGCATGGTTATTGCGATATGAAAAAGGCCACTAAAGGTCAAAGCAGGGGCAGTCAACAATCAACAATCTAACCTCTGAGGAAAAATGCCATCACCCAAAAGATACACCACATCAGATACTGTCTCATTTTCTTCTCGATAGCCTTCACGGCGTCTTGGAGAATCCAGGCGTGTCTAGGTGCAAGATCATATTCAGGGGAAAGTTTTTCTCCATGTTAATATGCAATTAATTGCTAGATACTTCTCTTCTGCTTTAGTAGAATTTGATGAAGAAAAACGTAATGCGACTCAATGTTTCATGCATCCTCGTTCTGACTCTTGGTATGTGTTTAAAAAATTCTACATGTCGATAGAGATCGCCTGGCAAATACATTTTTTCTTGCTTTTTTTTACCCATGTATTTCATATACATTAACATATGTATACATACCAGTATAGTGTTCGCTGCGGAAATATATGTCTGGATTGGCCAGAAACTACGTGAAATATATATTATATTCCTATAAGACGAGGGGGGGAAATTATTTCAGTATCAAGAGGATAGCCTTTGATATTCGAGCCAGAATATATACATTGAATCAATTTCTTGCTGAGAAGCCCTCATTGCTGGTCATTATATGCCAGTAATTCATCAATGTCAATTGCCATATCTCATTCATCCATGCAACAAAGTCAAAGACACGTATCCATGCTGTCATCTTTTTTTGTATCCCATCCATCAAGGTAGAGCCGAAGACGCTCTGATACCCTTCATGTTTTAGGTCATCATCTCTTCATGTTTTTCTTGGAAAAGACGCGAATAGGGAGGGAGAGAAAATGAGAAAAATAGTCGGTGGTGTGGTTTGATGTGTTGGCTGGGGGTTGTGGGGGGGTGGGGGGTAGGGGGTTTCAATTCCGGGCACGTGTGAGCAGTGAAAACCCCGGCTGTAAAGCCCGGACAGGCCATGCCAGGGCATGATATAAGTCTTATCCAGACCAAGCCTTCAATTTCGATTCAGATGAACGCCACACCACCCCGTCCTCTCTCTCTCTCTTCTTTTTCTTCCTTTTTCCCCTCTTCACAATTGATTCCCCTCAGACAATTTCCTCTCCGGGACCTCAAATAGCAAGAAAACAAAAGAGTCTACTTCAGTGTTCGCTTTCTCTCTTGGCTCGATTCCATTGCCAGTTAGCCTCTACCTCCTCTTCGTCATGGTACAAACCCCTTCCACAGCACGGGCCTCGCAGACTCATATAAACCCAATGAAGGGACGAGATCCTCGTTGACATAGTGACATATGAGAGAGCCGTAAAGCTTGGATAATAGATAGTAGGTCATGACTGAAGCAAATGTGGCGAAGCGAAATTCTCAATTTCCTCCTCCCTTCACCGTGAAGAGCGTGTGAGCCATCAAAGTTGGATTTATGACTGAAGTCATTACGGGAACTTTCCTTTCGGGGAGGAGGAACATGCCCTGTGTCATCTCATCTCGTTTCATCGTTCCTTATTGCCCTACCAGCCATACTTTTCGGGAGCTTCTGCTCTCCGTGCCGGCATTCTCCCATCAGCTCAACCTGATCCTTTTAAATTCCCATGACATGCAGTTCGCCAACACCCGCCGGCAACTTTGTTGTTTCTCATTCATTTTCCAATCCATCAAAAGCCTAGGGTATGAAGAGGCGTTCGACAAAAGCTCCAACCAAAAGCTTAAAGACGTTCTCCACGAACTGGACGAAAACCTTCCAACTGCTCTGGATCAAGATATAACGCTTGTCGTGGGGGGAGCGAAATTCTGTATGCATAAATGCACCCTCGTCTCCTCTTCGCCGTGTTGCCATACCATGTTTGTTCCAGGGTTGACAAAATATTACACCGACGAGATTCACATTGGAGGCTCAGAGGAGTTAGCCTTCGAAGTCATCTACCAGTACATGTAGGGACCATCTCTGAGGAAGAAATTCTGACCGTTTGCAAAGGGTCAAAAATATTCTCATGGATTATCTGGTAAATTTACTGGCTCCTCAACCAGGGGAACATTGTTGTTCTTAGATTTTCGGATATTCTGAAGCTGAAGCCACTGATATCTAATGCCATTATCAATTTACAAGGTAGATACCAAGACGTGAATATTGTAATTCTCGAGATGCCATAGCAATTCTTCAATGAGGTTTTTTATAGTGATGACCTCGAAAACCTACACGATCGAGAAATGAAGAAATGTTTGAAGCCAGAACTTTTGGATGGCCTCTGGCTCCCTCTCACTTCCAATCTCCTAATACAGGATGCTATTTCTATATATGAATCAATGAGCAAGGACGCGGTATTTTTCCGGATACTAATATACGTCAAATGCAGTGGCATCCCCTGTCTCATCCCCCTCTGTTCCCGTCGAAAAGAATCACACTCACTTCTCGCGCGAAATTAGATATGTGTGAGAACAACGGGCACCGGAAGGGGATCTACGTCAAGAGTTCCGAAAAAAGGAAATTGGTGAAAGTAGTACCACACCCTAATTTGTGCTCGCAGTGAATAGGTGAAGTTCCATGGTACCGCCAAGCTTACTAGAGGGTACCACTCTCCAACGCAGGGAAAAAGTTGAAAATGTCCTGTCCTGTTCATGTGGAATGCGACTGCTACTTCTCCCATTTTTCTCTACATCTGTGGGGACACGATCCTTATCGAAATAATGATGAGTCTCAAGATAGCATGCGAATTTGACGCCACGGACCCTTTCAAGTCAGAGAAGAGAATCAGCACTACCGCACTATTCTGCTAGAATTGTTCTCCATGTCTTAGGATGATGGGGACCGGGAATGCTGGAACGGTGTCGAAGCTTAGATCCTTGAATGAAAAGATAGATCTCCCTATGGCATTTTTCAAGAAGTAGGGCGTTCATGGGAAAACGTAGTCATGCACAATGAGACGATCTACGTCACAGGAAGCGGGACCGAGAAATGTAACGAGCCATATGAATGACAGAAGTTGCATTAATGGATGGATAAAGGAGGGTGGTATCTCGAAGATTCCATGACCTTCTTTCAGGGAATGGGAGTTTATTTTCATCGATACTCCTTCCATCGAGAAACAAACGAGGATCTCATTGTGGGAATCTTTCTGTTACCCTGGAAGCGAATATATCAGGGCTTGCCATTTGTCTAACTAGTCTCATACATGTCCTTGTGCCATAGCCAAAACGAGCTCTATGAGCAAATAGAGGCAAACTCCAATCAGAAACCGATTTTATCTAGTCTTCAGAATGTAAGGAGGGGCGCTTGCCCGATCTGCAGCCCCCAAGAATAGAGCGAAAGGCAGTTAGAGAGAGAAAGTGCTGCAAAAGCCAAGGATTTCCGCGGGGTTTTTAGCGGAGATGGATGAGCGTTAGATGGAAGGGAGACTCCTGATGAAAGCACCATAGGCTTAACAGGTGGTCTATCGGAACAGAGAGTGGACGGAGGAATAAATGGGATAGTCGGAATAATAGGTAATCCTTGGGTCCCCCTGGTATGAAAGGCTGCTTGGTATGCTGGCTTGGCCGCCCCCTATCGCAATGCACGCTGAGCAGGAGCCTCTAAATAAGATCAAGGCAGGAAATCTGATTTCGCCCTGTCCCTCCTCCTAAGCCAGGCTGAAAATAATCTTTTAGCCGGTCCATTAGTGACCATGCACAGTGCACTGCTATCACTCTGAGACTCCCAGATCCCCCACACTTCTGACTTGAATCCTAAATTCCCTTTTTCCTTCGTAGGACAGTCTTCTGTTTCTTCTGCCTGAATATATATCTACCATGACTCACCATCAGGTCCCCTAAAACCTATCCCTCCCCATATCCTATAACCATGAGCTCGCCAATTTATTTTTTAAATCTTCAAGGAGAGCAGCAAGCTATCAGTGCCAAAGATTCATTGCTGCAGACCTGGAGGTGGGTTCATAGAAGTTCATAGAAGGTGCTTCGGTGTTTTTGCGGGAAGATACATAATAAAACTTAAGTGCTTGTTTAAGGAAATGGGATTTAAATAAATAAAAACTTTATATTTTTCTCCTCTATTTCCTCGTTCTTTCCGACAAGGCGTCATATCGACGAATGAAGAATTACTGATGCGTTGGGAGGACAGCAAAGACAGTAGAAATGAGTGGTGTATATCTGTGCGGATGGAGAGAGGAAGGATGAGGACCCCTGTCGGGGAACGCATTCAGAGGAACAATGGCTTTCATGTCATCTACATCTCACCAAACCCAGACGGAAAGAAAGGAGAGAGGGAGGTCTCATATCATAATACATAGGACTATGAGTCTTGGTGAAAGGTCATGCTCCTCTACCACAGTCGTCCTTGTTGACCTACGTTCACCATCGCATGTGGGACAATTGAATATTAGTTAATCCACTGCAATTCGCCGTACCTGAAGGGTACCTGTGCACCAAATCAGACCAGACCAAGTCGAGCCATCATTCGTTCAACCAAAACTTAACGTATACTGTATATGGAAGCTCACAAATGAGATTAGTCCGTTCACTCGCTGGACTGATGCAGAGAGAATTTGATATCAGAAATCCCATGTTGAGCAATGGAGGCTCTAAAAGTTTGACCTGACTAATGATGACTAGACTAGACTATTCTGGACCAATTAGGTGTGCAGGCACCCACCTCTAAGGATTGTTTTCTTTGTGATGCCAATATTCCTTTATTCCTTGAAGAGTCAGGATTATCTAAATTATCCATGGGTTGAGGATCTTCCAAGAACATTCTGAGAGTTTCTCCCTAATTCTGTGCTTCTTTGACGTTGCGTTCTCCCTGAGATGGCCGAAATAATCTGCATATGATGCGTTAAGAGGTATCGTAAAAAACATACCAAGGCGGGATATTTTGAAGGCATCTGCCGTGTTTATGACATCGAGGGTAAAGACGAGGCTGAAGGGTCGATGCCCACTGAGCAATGTCTGGTGTACGATTGTGAAGTTCAGGAAAGATTTCAGTCTCTCCGTCTCCTGATCGAATATCACACCTGCAAATGGAAAGAAATAATGAAGAATTCATAGAAACTACAGTACCGTATATATGAAAGGACTAGGGGGGGGTCATGGACTAACTAGGAGTGTCAATATTATCAGGGGGCCCTCTCGACAAGTGCTCCTTCAGCCCTTATTGGTTTCTCCGCTATCTAGCGAGATGACAAATCCAATAAATGCTCCCAGAGCCCTATCTTCTTCTTATCACTGTTTTTAATAGCCGAGCCCCTTCCCACAGACAATTGCTTGTGGATGGGTGCGAGAGCCAAACTGGATAATAAACCGCCCCTTCATTAATGCGGAACTCGTAAGTTACATCCACTTTATGAGCATGTAAAGTCGGGTAATGGGGAAGGATTCATCTCCATAAGCATGGTAGCTTCATTTCGAGTCCTTGGCAAAACCAGAGATCTCGAGTAAGGCGCTAAATGATTGATCTCGTAATGCTGCACTAAAGCTCAACGTACCCTGCACGAGGAGACTTATAATATATCCCATATATCAAGCATCACATGCACCCTGTCTCATAATAAGCAATATCGCAACCTTATAAGCCTGGACGATGTTTCAAATCGACTCCATGGACTTTAATTCAATTTAACTTATTGTTTTTCATTAAATCTCTCTTTAATAACTTTTCCACGAGAGAGATTCGCCAATCTCATTTGGGTAACGATTAGGCAGCTCTGGCTGGATTTCACTTTCTTCTCCAGTCACAAGACATGGAGAAATCCCATGGACATTCAGTATCGCGTGGTGTTTATTCCCGTTGACTATCCTGATTCGCTATAGGAGTAGGGCACAGACAGGTATTTATGAGTTCTTTTAGCCATATGAAGCTTGAAAGACTACAGTATAGGAGAAAAGCTGGGGGTTCTAAAGGGAGACTGTTCGGAACGGAGGGGCTTGAATCAGATTTCCTCCCTCTTTTCCTCCATGCATCGTTGGCAAGAGTTTTAATCTCTTCTCATTCGGTCTTGTCTTCTCTTGTCTCGTCTTTTAAAAGCGAGGAACTTGGCCTCATTCCAGATGGAGAAGAGACGGAGCGAGAAAGAACAGGGAGATTCCCGCGCCTCGAGAGAGACAATATCTCCCAGTCTATTGGTCCCATTCGCACGAGAGGAAAGAGTCATAGCTATGGGACAGGAGTGGGGGAAAATAATCGATGGAAATTGGATGCAAAGGACGAGGAAGACCATCAGCATGCGGAAAGCCTTACGCCTTTCCACACTCTCTGCACGTTTCCAGCGAATCATCCGATTTCATTCCCCTTTCACCCCATGACATCGGGCTTCCATTTCCAAATAAGGAAAACTAAATGGTGAATGTCTGCACAAGACATGCATTTCGAAATGCAAATAATCATCTATCAATCATTTATTCGACAGATGAAGAGATTTTGAGAGTGAGTAATCAGACCCCAGGCTCTTTTCCTTGCAAATTGAACGAAATTGAACGCTCCGAAATTTTAGATACAACTCCCATATCCTTGTCACGTGAGAAGACAATGGCAGACGGCATGCCCTGAAATTCACAATTCCCTCCCAAAGGAAAATCAGCATGAGTGCAGGCATCTCGACTTTCAAGTCGGTTGGATGACTTAAACAGATCCTTGATCGATTGAGTTTTACCCACTCTTTCGTTATACCAGTATTGCACGCCAGGAGCTGTATTGCCTGAGGGATGAGGGGATGAAACTGAAGCGAAGGTGTGAATTTTCGAAACGGGATATTATCTTAAAGCGGGACTCCAAAGAGACATGGAAATGGCGGATTGCACGAAATGGGAAGGTTTCTTCGCATTCCGACATTAATCGTGTGAAGGGGCTCTCTTTCACACGGAAGAGAACATCCTGACTATAGGCACTTCGATTGATGAGCAGGGTTCCTAACCCAGGTCGGAATTCCAATCGAACAGATGGGACCATGTGTTCCGTAAAGTTATACATGAGCTGGTTTTGACCAGTCACGATGTCATGCACGATATCAGACTTATTCTCTTCGCGAGGCCCATCTGAGGGCGATGCCACGACAGCGAAACTGCTCTTCGTGCTGTATCATTCTGAAATTCTCGACCCCTGGTCGACACAATTTTTTAATCCTCTCCAAATCGAGCAAGTTTTTCCTTACTGGGTCAGGGACCCGAGCCCAATCGAAAACACCTTATATTCCCGAAGACACTTAATGCAGATTCTGTAGACTATAAACGATGTTTAGCCGTTGTGTCCTGTCATATTATCAGGGACAATGCGGTCGATGTAGCAATGCATGATGTACGCTCTAGTAACCAAGTGAAGATAATATGAGACCTCTCGAAAGAGCACTTTTCAGTAGATAGAGACTCACCGATCCGCACGATGGGGAGCTGGATATCCCGATGACCGGTTGTCGACGCAGCATGGAGAGCAGGAAGTAGCAACAATAAGCACGAAATGAGCATCTTCTGAGGTCGCATTCAAGTCACATGGCACTCGCAGTTGAGGAAGTCTCAGCTCACTCGCCAGGCATGAGCTCACGATCAAATATGGGCGCCATCCTCTCCTATTGGGGGCCGGTTGGAGTGGAACTTCGGTCCGCGCATGCGCACTTCCTCATAGGAATCACATTCCACACTCGATTGTGCATTCCCGAAGCATTCAAGCTCTAACAACGTGTTTCTCTCCTCTTCAGTTCATTAGAGAGAGGGGGGAGGAGATTTGAAGGAATCCGAAGAGGCTGGCGACGGCAGTGACGGCTGTCAACCCGCCTATACCCCGAGTCTCCCGGACGTGCATATCCAGAAGGCTGGGAATATGGTCGTCTCTTGTCGGCTTCCTTCGTGAAAGGTTCCCTTTCCGGTCGCCTATTGTTTGATCCCGGGCTTTGACAAAATGGACCGCAACACACAATGGAGGAAACAGAAGGGAGCAGAGATCGAAGAACAGGGCTTCTTGGGTTTCTTCGTCTGACGTTTATGGCTCCCTATTTCATCTCGCTAGATCCACAGTCCGGAATCTCGCCAGCTTTTTCTTTCTCTCTTTCCTTGTCAAATCCAAGTCTCTAATAATTCCTGGCACAGTGCACACGACCTCCTACATTCCACGAAGATTTATTACTAACGGCACTATCATAAAAACTTAATGAGTGCCGTACGAAATACTAGCATATCCTCCTCTCGTGCTCTTTCTTCGCTTCGCTGTGAAACGTGTCGGAAGAAAACACCCAGCCACGAAAGCATGGAAAGATACCGTCTTTCTCCTGCTGATATTTGCCATTTGGATGAGATTCGACAAACTTTCGTCACAGTTTTTACGGATGGAGAAGGTTGTAGAATTGGAAGGAAAAAGAGTTCGGTGTCGAGATGGAAGGGAAGGGACCCCATTACACAAAAGGGGATAGGCAATTTTCATCCATCACCCATGCCGCGAGGACTGCCCTGATAAGAGCCTTTTCTTCTCTCAATGCCATCGCGGAAGGCATGCATGGAAAGAACCGAAGAGCAAATTCTTCTCCGCAAGATCGATGCTTGAGAAAAAAGGGAATATCGTGAAGGAAATTGTTCCGGGCCCTTATCGTGGGTGGATTTCTGCATTTCTGACTCTGTTCCATGGTTTCATTGTCCCATTGTCTCGGGCTCATTGTGCTTGGATGATTGCACGGTCTCGGCGCTTATCGGTCCCGGACCATGCAGCTTCTCTCCCCCCTAAGACCCAATTAAAAGGAGATCAAACGCCTCCATCGACCATATCTTCACCCTTTCCCTTCCCTATTGCTTCGCCCGGACTTTTTTTCATGCGAAGAATTTCCCGTCTCTTTCCAACTCCATCCTCGAGCACCCTCGAGAGTTCACGCTGCGAAGGAGGATCCATTCTCATGATAAACTATCCAAACATTCCCGGTACAATTTCAATGGAGACTATTACAGAGGACCTGAATCCTATACAGCAGTGCTTCTCAATCTTTCTATTTCACGGCATACTTTCGAGTTTGCTCGATCCTCGCGGCATACCGAACCAAATTTCACAATGTAAATGTGAATAATATTTTCATCACCGATTCGACCGACGTTCGTCGGTCGTAGCTTGAGAATAATAACACACAGTGAGGTTCTTTCTCTTTCTATAATTCTGGAAATACCGCGACACATCAGGGACTTTGTCCCGGCACACCGGTTGCGAAGCACTGCTATACAGCATCTTAAAAATGTGAAATGAAGCGAAGTGAGTGAAGAGGCGGTTCTGAAAAATAGAGGGGTTCCAGGGTTCTCATTTTTGCATTATGATGCGTTCCTCGGCATTTTCCAGTGGGTTCGCAGGTGCTCCTGGAATTAATTTTTTTTTGCAATGTGCACGCAACGTTGGTGATGGGAACCCGGGAATGCAACTTGCGCTAGGAAAGCCTAAACTAGTAATTATCCCATGAGAATAACAGTGGGTCGGATTCCCAGGCACGATGTCCGTGACACCGAAAATTTTTAGGCTTTTTTAATCTTTAACACAGAATATATGGCGCTTGCTTTCCGGTGTCAACAGCGGCGTGGCTTCGGAGGGGGGGGGCACGTCTCCCCCCCCCCCCCACTTTCCAAGATAGGCCAAAAAAAAAGAAGGAAAAGACCCATGAAATGCATAACAGTATCCCAGAGTTCCCGTGCCCCCCAAAATCTGATCCGTGTCCCCCCCCACTCTTTGTCCCGTGTCCCCTCATTTTTTACATCCACGCTACGCTTATGGGTGTCAACATGACCGTACACGGTCCCTATACCTGGTGATTCATTTTCAAATGAACCCAAGCATGCGAGGATGCCTTGGAGCGCCTCAGAACAAATCATCGGAGGAAAACTCAGAATTAATCTCAGGTATTCTTATTCCTACCCGATCATCGATGTAAAAATGAATCGGAATGTATCAGAATCAGAACCATGAAGAAGCCTAAACAATGTTAAGCCACTAATTCCTGTTACTATGTTTTCCGATTCATTCCAGCGCTTCCATCGATTGCGAGCAGTTACATCTTCCAGATGGCTGGTTTCGTGGATCCTCTGATGAAGCAGAAAGTCGTGTTTTCTTCGGTCTCCACCACCCGGGGGAGGAAAGGGAGGAAAGGGGGGGGATACGAATTCAAACTGGAAATGGGTTATTAAAGGCCAATGCTCCTATCGTGGGAACATGGCTTCAAGATTCCAACTGGTCTTCATAAATCATTCCAGCGTATGAACCTTTGCGTCAAGTGCTTGTTGAGTAAGCTCGAAATCGGTACTGGTATCAGATTGGTTTGAGATCAGACAATCCCGCGTTACGTTAATATAATGTGCATAATCTCGGCACTCGTAAAGTATCAAGGCATAGCACCTGTGAATGAGCTTTTTTCACGAACATTTTTTGAGCGGAAGGTAACGAGTTAATTTTTAGTCCTAGCAAGGGATAGCTTCCACCTACGGCAGAAATAAAAAGTCTCCAAGGAATAAGATCTAGCGGATATCGTAGAAGGATCTCTCGCGATCGATCCTCACACAGGATCAACAGCCGAATACGTGCTTCATTTTGTCTTGACGGTCACTGAAATAATGGCAGCAAGAGATCTTTTCTTCAGATGGCGGATACGTCTTGGGATGGAGATTATGTTCGACTCTTCCTGAATTGTTGGGTGCCGCATTTGCAAGACAGACACACTTTCGGCGTGCAACTCAAGTTGGTTTCCGTAGAATCTCAATACAGTCATTCTATATTAATTCAGCCGCTCTAGTTTGTCTTGCATTTTATGCGGAACCCATACAGAAGAGAAAAGGGAAAATAGAGCATAAAGTAGAGGTAAAAAACAACTGAGGAAGTAGTTTTGGCTAAGGTCGCTACAGGGCCGAATGTACATGTCCTTAACATTGTCCTAGCGATAGTGCGATACCACCATGTCTCCATTGGAGATGGCGCCATAGTATTGTAATGTAATACATTAATACAGTTTTACTGGGGGGAAGGGAGTAGCAAGTAAAACTTGGCTGTTAATAAATTGACTGTGCAGAATAGCCAGTGTGCCAAAGCCTTACTAATGAGCGTAAGTGTCTGTGTGTGTGTGTGTGTGTGTCTGAGGCCGCTTCTCCTCCAAGACGGTTTGATCCCTGACCCAAAAACTTCAAACTTAGCCTTCATAGGGGTGGGGCATCAGGACGACGGAGTTTGGTGGCCCTGCCACCAATGGGTCGCTGGGCCGCCTTGGGTCACCAGGGTCATTTTTCGTCAAAATAATCTCATTCATTGTGTGTGGGAGTTATTAAATCCCTGGGGTTTCCCGGTCAAGTTCATTTTTCTATGTGACCTTTTCTCTTTGAGATATTAGAGGTCAAAGGTCAGCATTTCAAAGTCATTTTCCCGGCCAAGCCGTGCACTCCAAGCCTTGCAATTTTACATTTCAGGTCGTAGAGGACTTCCACATCCAATACTACATAAAATTAAAATTAAAAATTTGCGCCAGTTTTTCTTGCGTCTGCCGTCGAGTAGGTGGCGCGTGCTGCCGTAAACAAGGTTGATGCACGGGCATGCCATGAGGGGGGGGGGGGGGGGGGGGGGGG
>CAJPEV010000096.1:150740-209829 GCA_905338385.1 Darwinula stevensoni
GGGGGGGGGGGGGGGGGGGGGGGGGGGGGGGGACAGCCAAGGGAATCTGCTAAAAATTTGTCGCTTACACATCCAGGTAGGTGGTGCGACATGTCCTCTTTTCTCCAGCATATGACTTGGGCTACAAGCAAGTCCGTTGCCCGTGGCCCTGTCCAATGTGTCGAAATTCCGTTTCTGGTCCCCGTGTCGACATAGGCATGCCACCTAAAAGAAGAATAACCCTTTCTGGTGAGGCAAAGCGCGCAAATAAGACCAAACGGCAACGGGATGCGCGTGCAGAGGAGACTGTGGAATAGCAGACTCAGACGATTTGCAAACACCGAAAGCAAGGCTACGGCCCGTGCGAATGAGAGGGTAGATCGTGAGCAGGGTAGCCCGTGTGTACAGGGTAGGCTGTGTGTACAGGATATATTGTGTCTACGGTAGCCTGCGCGCACAGATTAGACCTGGAGGATCCGGACTTCGACTAGTTTATTATTAACGAACTGAGTCTACGTTGCAGGTAATGGCTGCGATAATGGCACACGGGAAAAACCCTGGATCAGCAGGCATTTGCCGAATGCATGCAGCAGGCTGCTTGTCTACAATAAACGCAGTCACAACTCGTCCAAACGCCGCTAGTGTGAGACACCCACTAACCTCCCTTATCATTTTAGTAGCCTGCCTCTGCCCCTCTCCATCCCCTTTGAATCTCCTTTACTTGCTGACATCCAAATACGAGGAACAGGATGCTCTAAATAGGGCGCTGCCAGTGCCGTGTACAACGGAAGAATAGCGCACTCACTCTCACTGACGAAAGCCGGATGAAGCCTGTCGCATTTGGTTATCGTTGCCTGCGCGTGCTCGGGAAATTTCCGGTCTTCATCGATATTAGCCCCTAAATTTTTCAACCCATCAACCTCTCCAAGCCTATCATCGCCCCACGCATTCAGGGACCCATCGTAATGATCGAAGAACTTCATATTTATTCTTGAACTTCATGAGCCATATTTTACTCTAATTGTCCAAATGCTCTTAGCCCCTCTCGGCTTGCTCTGCTCTATTCCGTGATGGAGAAGCCCATTTTCGTGTCATCGGCGCATTTACTGACTACCCACGAAGTCTTGACCTGAATCATTAATGTAAACAAATAAATGGGTGCTGCCAGTACGAAGCCTGGGTTGACAACTCATGATCGCAGTAGATGCAGACTCTCTATCTACAAATACGTACTGCCTGCACTCTTTATGACAGCCAGGTACTTATCCAGTTAATCACCCTAACTTGAATCCCATGTGCCCCAAATTTAGCACGAAATTTATTTTTAGGAAGAGCATTGATAGCATTAATAAAATCTAAATACGCGATGAGTTTAAGAGAAAAAACAAACAAACCAGTACGTACGACATTTTTGCGAGAAAAGTGTTTAGTAAAAGAAGTGTGGTATTCAACATAAAAGTGATTTCTGCGCTAACCTGCTGCTATACTTCACTCATTGGGATAGGATAGGATCATCTTCAGATGAACCGCCTGGAGAACGCCACGTTTAGCTGTGATCGTCAGTGCCTGGAACAGCCAGCAGCAAGGACTCATTGAAGCAGCGAATGGCTCCCACGCCTGAGAGTTTGCATCTCAAAGGAAGGGGGACCATTTTTAATTGCGATTTTCCTGAAACTGTTGGCACCACACTTTTCATTCTATGGTGAACATCGACAAGGTAGTGCAGAATTCACTTTCCTTCATGATGTTGAAAACTGCATCTTTCTTCTTTTAACGGTTTGCGAGTAATAAAAAAAGCACTGGCTTGGGTTTTTTTCTCATCGTGTATAAGATGTCGATGTGGTTCATAGGTCATTTCCGCTACCATATCATAAAAAGACAAGATAGTCTCATCCTGAAGTCGTGTCAGATTCCCGGATGAGAGTATTTTCCTTGAGAATCTCCAGAATACGTATGAGCCATCAGAATGCTTTCCATGTCTGATGTCGGCCTTCAGATCAAAGTGAAGGTTAGAGACGAGACAAGCATACAGGACCAGAAAGGAAATGTTTTTAGCACACATTGCATACGTTAACAGATTGCTCACTCCGAGTCTGTCTCGCTATTTAGATGATGAAAATATCAAGGCCAACTGAAGGATTGCGGAACGAGGTAGATCTAAGGGGAGGCTTTTCCCCCAGTGCCGAGGCATAAATTCATATATAATGCATACAGCAGACGAAAGCATGGAGAGGCAACCACTTCCTGCTTCCATCAACTCTAAAAGGACTGTGGGAGTACCGACGAACGTAAAAAAAAATGTATACCAAGCCGGGCTGAAAGCTGGCAAGGTTGCCTTAAGGTCTACACACGGCATCTTCGGGTTAGACAGGAACTGGCCAGCATTCGTTCCGGTTCACCGCGGCATTGGACCACCTTCACCAAATCTCGTCTGCCTTTCCCGTGTCTGTCAGCCCCCAGCTCCAAGTGTAACACACAAGATTCCTTGGTTAACGGCTATTGATTCTGTGTCGACCGATACGAACCTTCCCAAAGGGACAAATTCTACCTTAAGTGGCGGTTTGGCAGTTTGCTGGTAATTATCAAAGCATCTCATTGTACTTTTACTTCCCGTACTTCCCGTCAGACGACAGCAGGTCACAATTGAGGAGTTCTCTGGAAAAAGGGCGTAAGTGCCCATACGCCCCATTTCCATCTCTATGGCCATGCGCTGCTTTAGGTGACTTGTCATAGAATAAGGTGGTCAGCAATCAGTTAAGTTTCGTATTCAGCATGGGAGAAGCAGATTTTCCTATGCTTTCACTTAATGGCAGACCCACTGCCTGACAATTTCAATATGGCTGCCTCCATGAATATTCCATTAGCACCTACATCACTGAACAATTTTTCTGGAATAATTCCATTCTTTCGCACTGAAAGTGAAAATGAGGAAGAAACCAGATAGGGAAAAAGGGGGAAAAAAGAGGCAGAGTCATCCAAACTTCTGGAGGATGCGAGAAGTTGGCGATATCCATGAAACAATCGGAGATTCAGATGATCAATAAAGTAACAATGGATCATTGATGAGTAATTGGTGAATCAAATTCGTCCTGAATATTCACATTTTTATTGTCATTCTTTGAGGAAGAGTTGATTTGAAATTTGTAGATATACTTATTGGTAAATTATTATTTTTAACTAGAAAAAATTTAGTGAAAGACTGGTTGGAAAAAGTTTCAGCAGCGCAGATATGGAAAAAGGGCGTATGTGCATAAACACTTTCTGCCTGCATCCCAGCAATGGCAGGTAAGTAAATTCGTTAAAACCCCAAGTTCAATTGGAAAGAGGTCTAAGATACCATTTGACTGAAAACTGAGTTTGGACCAGCTGCAGGTTAGCTATGGGAAGTTTTTGCCGTTTATCATTTACACATACGCCCTTTTTCCAAAGAATTCCTCAATTGCATGAGCACACCACCGGCCTGGATGATGTATTAAGGGTGAGATTTGTTGTAATTTGTTGTGGGTGAGAGGGTGAGATTTGTTGTAAGGTGTAATTTGTTAAGGCCCCATCACACGCTATGATTTTGCTCATATATGACTGCTCCCATATGAGCTATGAGCTCCCGTAATCAGGATCAATGAGTTGGTCTTCCACTCATATGTGTCAATGAGCTGCTCTAAGGCCCTTAATACACGAGCTCATAGCTCATATGAGCACGAGCAGCCATATATGAGCAAAATCATAGCGTGTGATGAGGCCTTTACGTAGAAGTGTCTCGGGGTCAATATATTTGGCATATTGTTTTGGTTGAATATGTTTCTGTAGGAGCCTGAGAATGTGAGAAAGGCGGAGACCAAGTGACATTTCCTAGTTGAAGCCTTCGAAGTTTTGACTCTGGTAACGGTACACCCACAACTTGTCACGGCCAGTTTGCCTATGGGTCTTGGGTACCATCACTAATAACCGTGCCTGTTTTTATACGATGGTTCTGATTTCCCAATGAAGAGGATTCGCTCATTCTGGTGAGGATTCCAGTGTAAAAAGTTAACAGCAATTGGGTCGAGGACATTTTCAAAATCATCAGGTAAAAAGAGATCTTCAAAAGTCTGAGCCGCATCACGATTTGGAATCGAAATGAGGCTGGGAAGCATCTTCCAGCGAAGTGTGAATCCATTCATAAAATTCAGACGAAAATCCATCGAAAAAAAACTTGCTCTCTCTTCTCTCGCAAATAACGAAGTACAAATTCATCAAGGCTGGAAATAACTCCCAACTTCGCTACAGTAAACTACCGTTGCAGGTTTGGAAATATATTGCCGAGGAATTGCTTCACTCTTCCATATTCTTTCACATGCAGTCAGTGATCTGAAAGTCATGAGCTCCACTTTCCATCGTGTTTTGCTCTCTTCCTAAACTCCCAGGGGTATGCGACTGCTTTCGCTGGCGACGTGTTTATTCTGCGACTTGTCAGCAACGAATCGTCTGCAACTAAGCAGACAACGACAAATCGACGTGACATGTGTGCTAGTTATGTCAGACGATCTGGCTTGCCTCTCTGTGAAGGTCAATCCTCTCGTGTCTTGTGGGTCATTCGAGCCCTCTCACACCGGGTCGGTGGGAAATATCAATATGGTCAAGCTTTTACGAAAACCATTTGGTCTATATTCCACTAAACTTTCAGGCAGCTTCTTGGTGTGATTCGTATAGAGTAGTAGTTGCACTGGACTGTGGACCTAGAAACAGACGTCACGTCTTAGAGGATAGCGAGACACCTCTTCTTTCCTCTTTAAGATTTTTTCACTTTAATGCGACATAATAAAAAAAATCACGCAGCATCCGGAGGGAGTCTTCCATTCCGGCTGCTCTTTTCACGGTTCCTTCTCGTGTTTCACTTTCCTCTCTGAAACTCATCGTTGTGGGAGCGAGCGTCTTAAGTATGAGAGTAAGAGAAGGGTAACCGGACTAAGAACCGAGGGTGAGTCTCTGTGACTCTCATTCGAATCATCTTTCTTTCCTTCATCTGTCTTATCTTCACTATGCCATATTGTTACTGATGTTGCACCACCATCTTGTTTTCAATACGGAACACACCGGTACGCTTAGCAACGTTGAGGTAGCAGTAATTCCATAACACTTACATTCAGACATGTCGGAGCACCCCCAGAACAATGTTTCACTTGGTGAAAAAGCTCCACTTTGGCAGCAGGACGAGTTTAGCAGGTGCCTCCAGATTCATTTCCCTCGTAAGGCGCATCGCTCCTCGCTGCAACTAAGGCTTCTCCCCTTGGGCTGTTTCGCCTCTACAGGAGATTCACAAGTCTACCAAAAAGAGCGACTTTATTCTCAGGGTGCTCTCTTTTCTTGTTCCGGACGGGTCCTTCAATCAGGACAAAGCTGGGAGTAGCGAACCTAAACCGAGACAGAACCAATATTTCTTTCTGTGCGATTCACTGCCCAGGGATAAAATAGTAGCCACGACAGGATGACTGATGTGGCGAAGTTCCTGTTGCGGCTGAGGAAAGTCAAGGGGAACACTTGAGAACAACACTCATCTCTTCTGTCAAGTCCTTGGCGCGCCTCTCCGGAATGGTGTCATACCAGATCTGGGACTCATCTTCGGTGGCTAGATCTCAAAGACTTCCGCTCCGTTTAGGCCAAAGCCTAGCAGCTGGCGGTAGAGGCGAACCCTCCCATTTATCTGTTCAGGAGCCAGCTCGTGAATAACCCTTTTGGCACATTACACATCTTACTCGACTGCTAATGTATCACGGTACTTACACTAAAAGATTGCCGACATCAATGACAAGGGCACGTCGAGCTGTCAGACGATCGATCGCAGGATCCTCTAGCGAGAAAACAACTGCGTTTTAACACACCGCATCCATTTCTAAGGTCGTCTTCGAGGATCTCATGTCTATCCAAGGTGCGTGCGATCCGCGCTTAATAGTATAACAACATTGGATCAAGATAGGAATCGATATTGGCCCGACGTTACACGATATTGGCCAATATTGGGTATTCTAATCCCAGGTAGCGCAGCATATTGAGTCCAACGTACTCTGCCACCTGGGATACGACACAATTTTGACATTTCCAGAGCAAAGACTTTTATGATAGTAGGTCTAATGAATACTCAAACCACATTGTTACCTCGGTTGACATCCCTTGATCTAAAATATTTACAGGAAAAAACTTTCTTACCGATTTGACAGCCAGCACGGATGAACAGCTGTGACTGGAAATACTGTACATGTTGGTTAATAATCTTGGCTCCATCATTTTTTTTTAACTATGACGATAGGAATAATAAATGTCCAAGTACCACTACAGTAATATCCTCAAATGAGCCTTGGTGAGATATGGGTGGGGCTACGTGCTCCTGATCTAGGTCACTCTTTGAGGAGGGAAGAGTACTTTTATGTATTGTGAAATAACGGCGCCCTCAGCTTTATCTCGCGGTGAGGAAAGCTTCAGGTGTTCACCAAAGTGCAAGAAGTATGGCAAATATTTTTGTAACATTAGAGGTAAAAAAAAAATTATTTTTGCACATCGTCCATTTATTGGAATAATCAGAGATTCCAATGTTGCATTGCTTATCACAAGAAGAAATTAGACAAACTGAAATTCCCTTTTCTATACTGAGCAGCAATATCGAGCCAAAATATTGTACCAATGTGAATCTGAAGCCAGTATACCAAAAAAGGATCATGATTGGGTCACTATTTTGTGCTACTGAGGTCGTAGCACGCACAGACCGTCGCAGTGGCACACAATCCTCGTGCATGGTAGCAGAGACGGGAATAAGGCCCTGATCTCTATCAGCTGGTGAAGGGATCTTCCAAGGATAAATGGCACGAGCTGCGGAATGACTTTCTACTGGTATGGCTGAGAATGGGTGAAACGTGTTCGGTGAAGAGATTGTGGCTACTTCTTCCATGGATAACTCTAAGAAGATGATAAAGTCCTTAATGGAAAAAAAATAAGGGAAGCAATAATGCCGTTTAACCCTATAACTACCAGAAAAAGGATGGTCATATGCTTAACTCTTTTTCATTTCATTTTCCATAAAATATATTCAAAATTCTTTGCCTATTTATCATGTCTTCATGAAAAGAAACCCCGGTATCGGACATTTTTTAAGTTCATGGCGCAGCCTAAGCAAATGGTCAAATTTTAAAATCAGGGTCTATTGGACCCAGAACGATAGTTACAGAGGCAAACTGACGACAGGAAATAGAGGCACTCCAACTAAAAAAAAAAATAAAACATTGATACATTGTATTTACAGGAGTAGGTCTATCTCTGGAAGGGTGGGGCGGGGTAGATCTCGACCTCGACTCAGCATCTTAATGAATTGAGACCTTAATATACAAATGCTTCAAAATATCCCAATTCGAACCTTTGTTTCTTTTTTTTGGTCATACTCGGTGCAATAACGTAACATGCCAACATTTCGACTCGACAAACGTTTACCTCGCGATGGCTGTTAGTGAAGTCAATTGAAGCCAGACGACGAGGAAAAAGTGGGCGAAAGCTCGACTACTCTGTCTTGCAACTATTTTGTGCGCGGTACGTAATGAAAGGATCTTGGCTCAAATGTGGAAGAAGCTCCACAGATGTAATCAAGAAGATCCTTCTCTCCTTCCGAGGATGAAATCGGATTTCCCCACAAAAGAATTCAACCTGTTCCGGGGAGAAATGAGGCACATCTAGATGAAATATAAGCCTCAGATCGAAAGAAGGCTTAATGTTACAAAAGGCATCGGCGCTTCTATTGAAAAGGCATTGAAAGGGAAAAGTGAAGCTCTCATCAGGCACTCGTTTTAAAGTCAGTCGCTGACAGCCACTATTCCTTTTTTTATTACCTTTTCTGTGCCACTCGCTTATTTATTACATTCGCGGCTCACTACATCCAGCATGCTTTGAAAGCAGCAGTTACATTTCACGTACTCACAAATGGAACTTGCAAGGGTGCGTAACGTGTAATGCGTATGAGCACATTCAGAACTTACTCAAGCAGTGGCTATTGGGTAAGGGGGGGGGGGGGGGAAGGAGCCGGGGCAGGTTTTGGGTAGCATTAAAGGGTTCACGTCATAATTGAGACGAATGAGCTCATCCAACTCAGCTGGTTCCGGGACCTACTGAGTTCGGTTCGCAGAATAGTGACAGATTTACCAGTAGAGTTTCAACATCGTGCATCCACACTACGCATATTGGATATAAACTGTCGATGAGTCTTTGGGAGTACTTTGGGGTACTTTCTATGAGATTAATTTACACAGGGTATGACAAGGAAGACTTCTACTCTCTTAGAAAAGATTGTGCGATTTCCGAGAAAGGACGCGCAACTGGAGTTAGCGATTTTACTCCCTAAAAACCAGGAAGTAATGCCGCTCACCTCTCTCTTTCTGAAAATAGCCACTAACTTTTAGTTACACAAACTTATACTAGTTTGAAAAGTACTCCCCCTCCTTCGTTTTGCGCTCTTAAAAAATATATGGATTCTGCTTATATAAAGGAGCAGTTATCGATTGTACTTCCTCGTTTTTAGTCAAATCTTTTACTCCAGTTTTGCTCCCTTTATCGGAAGTCGCTCACTCTTTTCTAAGAGTGAAGGTTAAACATCCTCTGGTTAAAGAAATGTTCCTATTCGTGTTATCGTTAGCGTGTGTCTGTGTCAGTCTGTCAGTACAGGCATTCGTCAACATTTGCGGGAATACTACTCCTTCAAGCTCCAGAAAGGCGGAGCGAAATGATGGGGTTCCTGAGAACTCAATAATTCATGTTGAGCAAAGAGAAGGAGAGCTTGACTTAGACCTTCTTGTGTCCCTACAGGGCGGAAACGGTCCTCGAGGGGACAGCCATTAGCCAAATGAGCTGTTTCAGATAAGCTCACACAAATAACTGAAAAGAGAGGGAGGGGAGAAGGGAAGAGGGCGACTGGAAAAGGAAAAGATCTTTCAATGACAGGGGGAGAAAGACGTATCATTCGCTCCATTACACGTTTTTTCCTCATCTCTCTTCCTTTTTCGAATGGACCCCTTAGAGACTCCTTCCCTTCGTCTCACGTGCTCTTTTTTTTTTCCTTTTGTGGAAGGAGGTCCCGTCCCAAAAGATCATTATGCAAGCTATTCCAATTAGGTGAGTGTGGAATAAGGCGGTGAAGGAAGAAGAGAAGAGAAGGAGAGAAGTCAATTTAAAGTTGCCCTAGGGCCCCGTGAATGCTGATTGCTTCTGCAGGGAAACAAGTGAAAACCCCCCCGAGTTCCATCAGCATGCAAATCACTGCCAATGAGATTTCACGGCTCTGTGACATTCCTCCCTCCCCTCACTCTATTTATTCGCTTTCTCTTTCCCTTTCTATTCATCATTCACTTTCTTCGTGGCCATTTAGACCGCAAGGGCAAGTCAAGTCAAGGGAACGAAGGAACGGAAGATGAGGAAAAGATGTGGAACTCGAAGGGGAAACTCCTAAGGCACTCACTCTCCCAAAGGTTTGGATATGCGTAAGAAGAAGCACTCTCTGCTGCATTGGAGATGAAAGTCCGCAGATGACTGGGGGGATTGCCCAGGGGGATTCGAGCACTTCAATATATTGAATATAAACTATCCATTCTTCTCTCGACTCTCCCTGGAGGATGTTATTTTTTCTTCATCTCTCTCTTCACGATCTGACGCAATTTTCGACAAGACGTTCTGTTTTCGAGATAGGTCGCACCGTGTGAAATCAAAGGAGAATTAGGCATGCATTCCCTCGCGAGAATCCTTTGTTGTTGTGAGATGGGGCTCCTTATGCAATCGCCCACATGTCTGTCAGAGCGAAACTATCGTCAGCATATGTCGGAATTCTACGTCTTCGAACTTCATCGCTTGAGCTCACGACAAATTTTTTTATCTATGCTATATTTCTGTGTTTGTGTGTCTGTCTGTCTGTCCTTTATGCATGGCCACACCTCTGATCCCAGTCCGACCAAACTTTGCATGGCTTCCTCATATGATCCGGTGATGGTCATAGGCTAGGTGGCGTTTCAAAATTCGGACCCCCCGGAGTGTCTTATTTAATACAGTCAACTCTCGATATACTGCCACTTTTGGTCTCAGCCGATTTTGGCTCTATATCGAGGGTGGCGCTAAATCGAAACGCATGGCTTTAAAATGGAGAATTTTCCCCTAATTTATACAAAATATGCACCAAATTTCAATTTAATTAATCCACGCTGCCAATGGTCCGTGCCTCAGAATACAACCAACTCCACAGCTTTGAAAAATGATTCTATCTATTCCATCCATTATTAAATCCAATTACTGCTTATTTTTTAATTGGTTTAACTCCTATGCACCGTCTGCTCACATTATTATCCACTGAAAAACACTAAAAATTGTTCGCAAAGTTTTGCTGACTTTCGACCACATTCGCCTCCTTCTAACGGCACACTTCCTAGTGTTCCTTCAAACTTAAAACCGTCCTTTTCACCCATCACTAGATAGTGAACAAACTTTAATTATCGTCTGGAGAAGCTGCTTATAGTATTAATGAAGCGTTTCCATTCTCCAAAAGAAGAGACAGGATTAGGCCGGATTAGGCGACCCTATACGCCCCTCTCTAATCTCGGGAGGCCTATTCTAACGCTAAGTCATCCCTTACAATCTTGGTATCTATCATGCGACCGAAACGAGCAACTGGCAGAATTACACTTTATACACGGTATAATAATTGTGGCTGGTGAAGTATGCTGCTTGGCGTAATATCGTGTAAGACTTACGTAGGATAAGACACGTTTGTGCAAGTAAATGTGTTGGCAGATGGCAGCTAGCGAGGGTGGCGGTATGTCGAGGGTTGACAGTACATATTTAGTACATATTTGGCCGATTCACTACTACAGAACCTCCCAAATGAATCAAAATTTTGGGGGTCAGTACAAAGTTGTAGAGGGACCCCATGTTAATAAAATTTCCGTTGCACCTCGCAGCGCAGCGAGTTTGTTTGCCCGGAAGGCAAACAAACCCGTTAGTATGAAATAAACGTTAAATTATCCTAAATATATCCTTGAGAAGCTCGGTAAAGCCTTAAGTCACTGGAACCACGCATCTCGACTCTTCGATTCTCCTCCTCCCCTTTTTATTCACACACTCCACACACTTCCTCAGTATCATACATGACGGCGCAGTGAAAGAAGGTTCACTACTGGACTGGGATTTGCCCAGCTCCTTCCTTCTTTTGTTGGGCTCCCGATTCGCCTCGTCTCACCAGCCCCACCATCAGACATATAGTTTTTTTTTTCTTTCTCTTTTGAATGAATGTGGTCAGTGAATGGGCTAGTGAATGGAAAGGAAGAAAGGAATGAAGGGAGGCCTTTCCTTCCGTTCTCTCCCTATTCAAGGAGAATAAAACGGAGAAATTGTGTCACGGCACGAATGATCTCTCATCTTTTGCGTGTCTGGGACCAATCCTTGATATGGAACCCTCCTTTCCGTACTTCATTAGTTTATGCAATAGAATACTCTGCGACAGAGCTTGCTTTATTTCTGCTCGAAGAGTTGGTGGTGGAAAGAGGAGTCTGACAAACCGCCTCTGTGCCATCAGGCAGGGGATCCCCACAGCACATGCACCTCATATTAATGGGCTTCCCTACGTCACTGGCTATTGCGAAAAACAATGCTGGATGTACAAGGTAGGAACGCCTCATCCTTCGTTCAAAAGAAGAGCCGAGTTGTTATAGTTACCATTAAAAAATTACAAATTACTGCTACACTCCAAAACGCATAATTCTTTACCGATAAAAAGTCACATTTCCAAAGGAGTAATATCCCTGGCCTGACAACACCATCTGGTGGCTGGTGGCGGATCCACCCTACCCAACGATATTCTCTTCTACCACCTCATCTGAATGAAGCATCTACCATCTCAACCGACCATCGAGCATTTCTATATTATACCCCACTCTGTACACGTCACATTTCCCCACCTCATATCCTTTTTCTGTAAAGGGCATGCCATGTAAATTAAAGGTCATTGGAAAAAAGGAATAATTGCAATTGCTCGTTACAATGCTCTCGAATCTCTTTCCCTTCTAATTCAGAATATTAGCAACATCAAACGAAAACTGTTTGGTCATTCTCTCTTTCCAAGCTGTATTCCGGGAAAAATTTGCTATTGAAATATTACTGCTACAGCATTTAGATTTATTGCTAAGGACAAGATCCAACCCCGCCTCCCTCCCCAACGCACAAATTACAGTCTATAGATGTAACGATAGCATCTATTTTCGCTAAAAGTTTTACCGAATTTCGTTGTATTTTGGAAAGTGCTGTAAGTGTTCCCTTTATCGATGCTGGTAACACCTTCACGGAACGCGTTACTTGTAGAATATCCACGGGAGAGGAAAGGAAGTCTGCTATACGAACACAGTGTCAGAGGGATGCCAGGCTGAGCTCCTCTTCCAATCTTCGATAGGGGAGAATGGGGTAGAGGCGAATACCCAAGGGACTCTTCAAATTGTGTTCGGAGAAATCGACTCCGCGGTCTTGTTTGTACTGTTTCAGTTTGTCCATAAGTCACGGTATGAGCAACCGAGACAGAATCAAACCGTAGTCGATGTAATGTAATAAAATAAAATGTCAAATTCGTTCGGAATTACCCTACCATGCCGAAAACCAATCGGTGTTATTCCGAACATCAGGTCTTAGCGTTATCTTACTCTTTCCCGACGAAGCTGCCTCCGAATTAGATGAAGCCTTGCAGCCATGGTCGTGTTAACACGAAGAGGAGTAAGCCACAAGTGGCAGGAGGAATGCACATTCATCGCTTGGGGGATGTTATCAAGAATACACACAGGTGGGCATGGTTTCCGTAGCCCTCAGAGAGGTTAAAGTCGAGATTGAGAGACCTCCAAAGGTGTCTTTATTTTTTCTTTATTTTGAGTCGAGATAAAGTCGAAATATAGCCGAAATAAAGTTAAAGTAAAGTTAAAGAAAAGTTAAAGAAAAGTTAAAGAAAAGTTAAAGACGAAATAAAGTTAAAGTAAAGTTAAAGAAAAGTTAAAGACGAAATATAGCTGAAATAAAGATAAAGAAAAGTTAAAGAAGTTTCGTGAAAAAGGCCCCAGCTGTATTAGGTATCGACTCGCTATAGCGGCTACTTCGGCGTCATCTCGCTTCGGTCGTACGAATCTTTGTTTGAGCCACTATCAGATTGCAGGTTCGCTGTCCCTATCAAGTAGCGTAGTTGTGCATAAAGTAAGCGTCTCTTTAGGGTTCTCTTTAAGGTCTTTCAGAAGCGTCACGAAGAGTAGGATATTTGAGATGAAACGGCACCTTAACTGAGCGCCCATAGGCTGCTCATCCGTGAACATTGCACGTTCCAAAACCTCTGGAAGCAGATTCCAGGTTGAATGTCTTCCAGAACGTTCATGTATTACTTGAGTTGCTGTGGCCGATTAATAAATATTTTTCCATGTGTTACTCGAGTATACCACATTTAGCTGGAAACCCACTCAATTGAAAAAAAAAAACCACGCTGAAGCAACCTCAACGCTCGTCCAATACTTGCGCACGAACGTTGAAGTGTCGGACGTGAAACATTTCCATGGCATTGCTTCAGCGCTCTTTGGTCAACGTTGCATTGAGCTCTTCCAAAAAGGGCATTTTAACGTCATACCGATGTTCATTTTATGTCACGAAAGAACACTCGACCACTGAAACACTCAATTAACACATTTTCATCGTTGCACTAAGATATCTGTGTTTGCTGGGTAGTCCCTGTGTACCTCCTCCCCTGGCCTTTACTAAGTGAACGTCAATGAGTCATGACCTATATTTTATTCTCATTTGCCCCGGAGTTATTTATTGACGGAACGAGAAGATAGTAAACACAGCTAGGAGATGTGGTTTCACATGCACAAGAGCCTCTTTCTTCTCTTCTTTTTTTTCCATACACAGTACCTTTCAAGTGAATGATGCGGGTATTCGACAGTTTTGGTTTTCGTTGATTGTCCCGTGAATCGAAATTCTACTGGCATGTCCTGCGTTTCTTTCATGACATAGAATAGATGATGACAAAATAGAGACATGGGACTCGCCTGTGCTCAGGGATGAGTGCGGGCCTTATCTGTTTATTTACTAGTCCCCCGGGAGAGTGTCACCTAGGACCCTCGCTGCTACATACGACACACGGCATCCTGGGAGAAAAGCCATGTTCACTTTCTTGGGTTTGGCAGGAGTGTGGAGTGGAAAGTTCGGACCCGCGCTCATCGTCCCCGAAACGCCGACGGACGTGGACCGTCGCTGGACGAGGAAGGCCCTCAGATCGCGGAGTCACGTCAGCGCAGTTACTGTCAACAAGGGCATGAAGTCCGGAGATGGATTCCTCAGTGAGCTCTCGAGTGTCCACGCCGTTCTCCGAGACGGAACGTCCGTCGACTTCCTCATCAAGACTCTACCACACCACCTGGTGTTTCGGGGGTGGGCCGTCCATAGTCGGGCCCACGAGAAGGAATTTCTCTTCTATTCCCGAATCTCCAAGGCGTTTCGGGCGCTGGGGGACGAGGCAGGAGTGAAGCTGTCCATCCCCCCGTTCCTGTTCGGAGTTCATCACGGCGATCAGAAGATCATGCTGGGTCTCGAGGATCTTCGATCCCGCGGTTATTCCATGGCCAACAAAGTGCAAGGATTGAGTTTGGAGCAGTGCGAAGGGGCCCTAACTTCCATGGCCGACTTCCATGCCTTGAGCCTGGCTCACAAACGAGAACTGCAGAATCGAGGCACGACTTACGAAAAAGAATATCCCGTGTTACTGAGAACGATGGTGAAGGTGGGGTTGGAGTTGGGCACAGATTTCTTTGGGGATTCCGTGGAGAACTTGATCGGCATTCTGGAGAAAGATGGACCGGAAGCAGAAGAGAAAGTGAGGCGTCTTCGAAAATTCCGACACGGCGCTCTCGAACGCTTCGTATTTCATAGTCTCCCCAGGGAACCCTTGGCACTTCTCAGACACGGAGATTTCTGGTGCAACAACATCCTTCTGAAACGTAATGGCAACGCATACGAAGCCGTTCTGTTGGACTTCCAATTGATCGAATACGGACTCCCGTGTCTGGACCTGCTCTACTTCCTTCTCAGCAGCACGAACCACGAACTACGGCAAGAACACCAGGAAGGGCTTCTTCGATTCTACTGGAACCGATTCCAAACCGCCTGCAAGAAACTCGGCCTGGACATCGAGGAGGAGTTCCAATACGGCTGGGAGAATTTTCTGGAGGACTTTGATGGTGCTTGGGCGGCGGGATTCAACCTGATCGCGGGGGTCCTCCCTGTCATGCTCAACTATGACGTGGATACGGCCATTGAGAGGACCTCGGACGACCCGACCCAGGTTACGGACATGTTGAGGGAGTGCCGGGATAAGGATAATCAAGTCCTTCGCGGAAGGTTACTCGGCGTCGTAGGTGAAGCCATGGAGAGGGGCGTCATTTAGGAGAAATATGTCGCTTGTTATTGCCTTATATCAATTTAAGATTATATCGCTCGGATTAAAATTGTGTATCCCCCTAATGTACAAACATGGTATAAATCATCCTTTGCATTCCTCACTGGTTTTTCGTTTGGGGGCATTTTACTTTGAATATCAAGGGAAATCGGTGGAATGAAGCCTAATCGAACCGCATCGGAAATATAACATGCATTTATTCACCAACATAAGGAACAGTGGCGTAGGGAAGGGGCGGGGGGGTTTACGGGATTGAACCCCCCCTCACCCCCTCCCAGTCAGTGACACTGACAGGCATATTTCAACATTCATTGGGAATTCCAATTTTAGCCATGCCCCCTCTGAGGAAAGTCTGATGTCTGTCCACAGACCCAAGATGCAAGACCATGTCTTTGAAAAGGTAAATTTTGGGTAAGGGAGCTAACGGTAGGGTTGGGGTGTCTGTCCACCTGGCTTCAACCCCCCTCTCGCTGATTTCCTGCCTACGCCAATGATAGGGAATCAAAAGAAAAACGCTGGAAACGTTAACTCACGTTTTCCATTTAAGCTTTATAAGAAACTTATGCTACACATCTGATGAAATAATTTAATAAGGGTATTGATAAATATAATTAAATTGAAGTTCTTGGGAGTAATTGAGAGATAACCTACAAAAAAAAGATCTCTTCAAGCAAATTTAATAAAAATTAAAAGGTTTTATGAATTAAACTACAAAATAATGTCTTGCCAATCCATCAATATCAAGGGAAAATGCCCCAATAGTTAACCCCCCACCATTTATGATGAGCTTGAAGTCATGCAAAGCACGACAAGAAAGCTCACCTCACCATGGGTCTACAGCCACGGCGGAATTTCTACTGGCATCCGAGCACGGCAACTAGAGGATATACAGGGTGTCCCATATAGGTAGAGCCCCCCTCCACAGCCCAAACCAAAAGTGCTACACATATGTATAACATTGTAAAGCACATCATCTTTATATTTCCCAGATGGCTTGTGGTGACTCGGAAAAATTGAGATTTGTGGACCGCATCCGCGCCGTCACTTTCCAAGAAGCGCGAGATACGTGTGCTGAGTTTATTACTTGATCGTGAATCGTTAAAAGGATCAAAAGGTCCGAAAATTTTGTGAAGATTTACTGGAATAACTGGATTAACCGGAATGACTACTGTAGACATTTCACACTCATTATTTGTCATCTAAGAAGTTAGGTATCATGAGTAGGACAGAAGTTGAATTCAACAACCAATAAGGACCAGATTTTCATGAGTGCTGAAATATGAACATGAATGTGAAGGGTAAAATCCCAAAATATGCATTAAAAATGTAAAAATACACAAAATATACACTTTCTAATATTTATTCAGTAGTGGGAGATTACTGTTTAAAATTCCCAAACTTTCCTTGGAAACTGGAAAAAACCTTCCTAAAAATCTCCATCTTATATGCTATATGCATTTATGTAAAAATCTACTCTCTACTAATAAAACCATCACCATCACCAGGAATTTAGTTCAATAATGAACAATTCAAAATGTATTCCTTTTGAATTAGATCCCGACCATAAACATACTCATAAGGTATGATGAAAATAGACTTTATTTCAAACCCACCACCAAATTGGGCACACAGACAGGACATGTGATAAAATAAAAACAGGTGGCAGCATAAATGGACTGCATTGTAAGATGATCACAAAGGCTCAGGTACCATCCCAAGGGATGTTGACAGAATTCTCAAACCTGCTAATCCTATGTGCTGAAAGACAACTTTTGCATTGGCAAAGAATATCAATCACAATCCTCAATCACGCATCATCATGTAATCAAATCATCACCCACTCTCATACAACACCATACTGACTGAGTATCATTATAAATGTGATTTCCATAAGGTATCAATGCTCAGGAAATGTGTAAAATAATTCTCCTAGAGAATAGAATACCCCTATTCCCCGTGTCGCTGTAATACGACATGAAACATCATAAAGATTACTTCTTTGAAAATCTTGGGAAGTCTATAAATCATAAAGATCAGAGATCATCATTGTCAACACTGACATTTGGTAACTAAAAGAGATAGCAGCCCATAGACTGTCACAATGGGAGCATGATATGAATCATGGGTATTATAGCATGGTAACATGAATGGTAACTATCAGGTCACCCAGAGACATGAAATAAGGCTAACCATAGTTCCTACTAATAATTAAAAAATCAGAAGAAACTATCATCCCAGTGGCAATATTTCAATAAAATCATCTGACATGCACCAATCAAGGGAGAGGGAAGAAAGGCTGCACCCATGAAAATAAATGTCAAATAGAAATATGGAAAAGAGATATAGTGGGACTCAAGCAGTGCCATTTTGGTTTGCTTTCTCTTCAGGTGCAAAAAGTGTGACTGGAGAATGGAGAGTCCTGCCTCCAACCAGCTTCTCCAAGTTCTCTCCTGCATAGCTCACGAGGGGCGAGATCTCACACACCAACCCCCTAAATGAAAAATCCTCACTATTATAACACCTAACTTGTCTGTTAATACAGAATTCCTATTTTTTTAAAGTCAATTCAAATGGTTGACAGATGGCACGATCAACATCGATTAAGTAATGTGAAAGTGCAAGGAATGCTTACTCATCTTCAGATGTTTTTTCTCCATCACACCTATAGAGGTAAAGATGAAAAATCAGACAGGGATCATGCAGCTTACAAGCAGGTCCTTCTGGGAATTGTACGAATGCTTTGACCAGCAGCAAATAAATCTCCTCTTCAATTACGTTAACCAACACTATGGTTTTAAGAATCAAAGGTCAGAATTGGAGAAGCAATGAGATTCTGACCTGCCACTGGATAGCAACAGGGATTTCCAATACCAGTAGGGTTGGATACCAATACTTTTATGATCACCATTATCAGCAGTACCTTTTTCCAGCTAAAGCCTAGTCTGTAAAGCAGGAACAGATCTCAAGTGGACCCATTTTAAAACCAGTGCTGTGTCTTGGAGCAGAATTGGTGACTTGCCCATATTCATCATTCTCAATCCCTGTTTGGGGAAGCTTGCTTCTACATAATAGTAGAATGCAATAGTGGATTATTCTTCCAATGGATCCTGGGTTGACCATGAGAGATTTACAACCATGTACATTGTAGGACTAGGGATACTCTGCATTTGCCATGAAACCTGCTGAATGGACCTACACACAGTGAATGTTAACACTTCAAGTTGTTTTCACGTACACTGTACGTTCACCACTTAGAAAGTCAAGTCAAAACTCAGCGCTTGAAGGGTTAAGTTTTGTAGCCTTAGAGTATAATTACATATTGTGGGGTGAGAGTTGCAAAAAATTTAATGTAGAAGACAAATCTGATTTTTTTCAAAATATTCTTTGACTTTGCATTCACACATGACTGAAAAATCAAAGAACATTAAAAAAAATGGTTATATCTTATCAGTATCATCTGGGATCTTGGCAGACCCCAGCCCTGCTGTTGCAGAGCCCTTTTGTTGTGCAAAAAATTACTTTACTCTGGGTTGCAATTATCAGTGATGGCTCTTGCTAGTATGTTTCAAAGATGATGGTGACATGCTGAAAAATCAGGTCCAAGTGGACATACCCCATACCACTGTGATAGTGGTCAAAGTGAACCCCAGGTCATAGCAAGACAGTCAAACCCCAGGTCACAGTGACAAGGTTAAACATGTGGCATCCAGGCTTTCCATACCAGGGGCATGTAGCATATTCATGATTTGAGAGCTGATGAGTAACTTGACAGTCAATGCAAAAAAAAGTTTTTCAGGATCATTTGAAAACTACAGATAACATATTCCAGGCTAAACACTGAGGTTAGATGTAGTAGACTTGAAGAATATACAATTGACATCACACCTAGGAAAAATTAATGTAAAAAGTCAAAGTTGTATGCAGAGTTTTATATAAGGATTTTTTTTGCATCTTCCTCCATGTGGGACTAAATTCTCATTACTGCACTATCTTCACATGCAGAATTTTCAGTAATTTAAAAATATAACCTTAACTTTTCATAGCTGATTAAACACAATGAGCATTTCATTACATTAGAATGAGGGAACAGGAGCACCACAGAGTATACCCCAACTAAGTGCAACAGATAAAATGACTGCTTCACAACATGGGAACAGACCTCTCTGATGGGAGGATGGTAGCACCAGCCTTGATAAGGTAACTTTGATGAAGGCTGTACAACATCCGACGAGCTGTACTTGGAGTATCCTTAATTGCCTGCCCATCTGCATTCTTCACTGGACTGAATTCTGATTCACGTTCAACCTGCAATGAATACATTTTTAATGTTAATCCCAAATCAATTTAATTTCAGAAACAAACCCTGGAGTGCAAAAGGGAAATCCCTACAGGAAGTTTTCTGCTGCTTACAGATGAAACTGATTCATTCTTGAATTATAGCTGACTCACCTCCCAGACCCTAAACCTCTTGGCAAACTGGAAGACATCAAAAACAAATTTCTCCATCTTGATTCCATTAGGCGATGTTGGTGTCACAGTTTCTGAGGTCTCTGCATTCCAAGTGGGGATCTTCTTCTTTGCAACATGAAATTGTAGTCCATCTTCCCAAGTATTGGCAACATTCTGCAAGAAATCCAGGCTGAAGAAATGGTTGCAGATGTTTCCAGCACTAAAGAGAAGATTCCCTTGACCATCCTTCATTTCAGCTGTTGCAGGCGATACTTCAGAATACTCCACCACCTGCATTAAATAGACCATAAGTTTAAAAATACTTAAGCCATTAATGCTTCTGCTGACAACTCAGAGGACTAACTTGGAAGATCCCATCGACATCGCAGACAACACCTACAGGCTCATTTGCATAGGCCTTTGGGACAACTTTGGCCCCACAATCAGCTTCTTCACTAAGGCAGTAGCCCAGAAATACAGGATCGGCCACCTTGACCAGAAGATTGTCAACACAATAGACATGGAGGCATGCAACTCCCCTGCGATGCATATCAGTCAAAATCTTCTGCTCTCTCAATGCACGGTACAAGCCACCATTTCCATCAGGAGATTTGGCAATGTGCCATGGACTCTCCATTATCACTTTTCCATCAAATGTGAAGCAGGGAACCATCCCTTGCTCAAACACTATTATGTCATCTGACTTGAGCCCAAAGAAGTTGTGGGAAGCAAAGTAGTCCACTGTTGCCTGTTTGGTGTGCTCACTTGTCATGATGTACCTAGAAACAGAAAATAGGCATAAAGAGCACTGGTTAAGAGATGAGACTGGTATCAAAAGCAGTTCTAGAAAAAAATAGACAGTCTGTGCCTATTAAAAAATACACAGAAAATAAATAATTTGTGATAATCAGCAATGCATGGCTACCCAAATAGTGAAAGAAAAACTGATTCTATTGAATGAATCCAAGCAGATCTAATATTAATTTGTAAAGTGAAAGTTTTGCAAAAAAGCTCTGTTGTGAGCAGAGATATTTAGGTAGAAAGTCTTTGGTCATTTTTTGTACCATTCTCTATATAGCTGACTTACCCTGTTTGAAACACAACCAGCTTTAACATTTTCTTCTTTTTTTTTTTTCCAGCATAGAGAGTAGGCTCGCAATAAACAATATTAAAAATGTCAAAAATTACATATTGATTTGAAGAAAAATGAGAATATATAGAGTACCAGGGTATTGATGGCTTCCTTCCCGTTTGCCTTTCAGCTATGAGTTGAAGACGTCGAATCCTTTCAGCTTGGATTTGATAAAGGGTCTTCTTTGAAGGTAGGCCAACATCATACATCCCCTTTGGGTAAGAAACACCCAGCCGAGTTCCTTGCCCACCAGCTAGCAGTAACACAGCTACATGTCCCTCTGCTATCTCACTTAGGCCTGAAAAACAAATGGGCACCATTGGTTTCATACAAAACACTTCTAGCAGCAATCACAAAGTCTGTGAAATTGATTCCAACCTCTGCGTCGATAGAGTTCAATCTGAGGTTTCCCAGTGGAGTTGACAGATGAGAGGATCCTTGTGCTCAGGGGTTTCATACGCTTCTCAATATCTGGAGCTGTTCCATGTGAATTTGTTGCATGAAACTTTGCCACTACCTTCTCCAAATTCAAGCTGTCAATATGAAAAAATAAAGAAAATGCACAAGAGGGAACTTCCAAACTTCATAAGGATGTTGGTGCCACAAAATAATGGAAGCAAATAGGCATATGTGCCTATTTGCTTCCATTATTTTGGCATGTGAGGCATGCACATAGGCATATGTGCTTATGTGCATGTCTCACATAGATGCACCAACCAGTCTAAGTAGGAAAATTATTTGGGGCATTTCAGGCTCATAACATTTTAAAATTAATGTAACTTGATCACATTTGTTTCCTTTTTTCAGCTAGCATGTGCCAGTGATGAACTTTTTTTTACAATCAAATAAATGAAATTACATCTCATGAAACTTGTGATGCTTGGATAAGTTTTATCTCTTAGATATAGATCTCCAAAAAATAAAGCATAAACAAGATAACAAAATAAAACTGGGGCATAAGTTCCAATTCTTAAGATTTTCCTTTTTGTTTTGTTTAGACCTTTTAAATATCCCAGAGATCCATGACAGGAGAATAAAACTTGCATTAGCAATTCTAGTGTTACAAGAAGTAATCAGAATCAAGGAGGGATTTGGAATCTCCCTAGTGGTATGCAGAATTTTGAGCGCATCATGTTTGACACCTTATAAATTCTGTTGTGGATGATCTAGGTTTGTGATATTTTCATATTACATTGGAAACACCACAAAATTTGTTTTCTGAAAGTTTCATGTACTTAAGTTGTCTGAATCAACAGTCACCCAAAATAGTGTCACAAAATGGACCTTTCTGTGTAAATACCACTTCTTATGCCAGTTCTCATTGTAGTATTCAACACATTGTAGAATACTACTACTGTTGTACATCGTAGCATCAGAATCAATACCACACAGAATATTACAGTGAGAACTAGCGTAAAAAGCGGTGTTCATAACCTCAAGGGAGAGAAATAATTCGAGCAGTCCTGAAACTCCATCCACCTCATGTGTGGAAAGGTCCATTTTATGACTCCACTTTGAGCAATTGTCAATATTTATTCTGACAACTAAGGTATATGAAACTTTCATAAAACAAATTTTGTGGTGTTTCCAATGTAATAAGAAAATGAACCTAGATCATCCACAGCAAATTTTATAAGGTGTCATGCACAATTTTTTTTTTGCACCACCCAGTATAGTTATAAGGGCACCTACAGAAACAGAATTTATGTTCATGAAGGATTGCCAAAATAATTCACTGTCAATAACTGTGCACTCCTCATAAAACCATTGATGCAAAGAAGTATCAGCAGAAAGTTTTATTGAGCTGTGGCAAGGACAATTCTTGAGATAAGCATGCTATGCCTAAATGATGAAACCCATGGGTATTTTATATCCCATGAGAAAAATTTAAAATTTCTAAAGTATCCACAAATTCTAATGAGACACATACTATGTACAACTATAATCCTAAGATGATATGTTCCTCAGATATTTATGTTTAATTAAGCTGGGGTTAACCCCTTACTGCATGATGTATGAAAGCCTGGGAGAAAAAATTAAAACTTTGTATAAATTTTCCTAATGGTACAAAAGTAAAATATTTTACATCATATTGTCCAAGTTTGGTCATTTTAATGCAAATATAGGTTTTTGTCAAAATGGAAGAAATTTTCAAGAAGAGAGAAACTGCAATCACTATAATTTATGGAACCTCAGACAAAGATGTAAAATGAATGATAATGCATGATAATTTTCCATACATGAAATATAATAGTTAAAAAATTGAGAAACTTGCAGCAAAACAAGGCAAGAAAGTCTTTACTCAGCAACAGTACTGACATGGTATCTTCAATATGGTCCCAGTTGGTAACAAACTTACGTTTAAAAAGGTACTGATGTTTGTTCTAATTGGGAACATCAAGGATGTTTCAAAAATTCTACATTTGTCACATTGTAATTCTTTAGCAATTTTATATTTAAAATATTCCCATATGTGCCATATCTGAAGCACCATGCAATAAGAGGTTAAAACGATGTGAAACATGTAGTAGTCCAAAGGGAGAGTATGGAAGACCCGCAATTGTTACCTACATCATATATTATTCAATTACTGACAGTAGCAAGCATTGGGAAACACATGTATCTATAAATCTATACCTTCTCAAATGTAAGTGGAATCATGTAGACCAAAACTTTGTCATAGTTGATGCAGCATTGTTGATATGTATATGAACTTCTGAATCTATACATCCATGGAATATATTGTGTATGGAAGAATAAAATAAAAGGGGGTATTGGTGGTACATGATGCATAGATATTTTGATACAATGAGGCAACATCTAGATACCATGATAGAACCAGTATATACCATATATTCATTAGGGTTGTCACAATAGGTTGATGCATTGAGACCACTATGGATGGCTGGAAGTATTGATAGTCTTTTTGGCCATCACAATGTAACAGTAAAATCTTTGAAGGGGAAATGCCCCATTGGACTGAGATGTGTGCACGGTACAATACAGTTCACCCAGGCAGAGAAAGGAAGAGGTGGTGTGACCCACATGGGGCATACAATTTCCTATCACTATCAAATCCTGGAAATGCTGAGACTGACTATAGAAAAGAGTTTTTTTTACAAGAATTTTGCCTGAATCTTGGGCTGTACCAATGTATTGGCAACTGCTGGTATGACATGCCAGGTTTGCAATCTGCCAGTGCCAATGTCCAAAGAATGAGAACAATGAGAAAAAAAACTACATGAACAAGACTTGGTTACTGACTATCAAGGGTAATAGTAAAAAATTTGGACTGTTTTGATGCATCCATTGATATGAATGGAAGTTATTTTCGATAGTTGGAGACATGGCAGGCTTCATTACTTGTTGCAAAGGTCACACTTTCCCCCCACACACCTTTATCACAAGTATGAGATTAAAGAAGGCGGATAGAGGTCCACATCCCAATTGCAGTGAGAAAAGACTGAATCCTCTGCCACCCCTCCACCAGGTGCATTGATACACTATTTATAGTTCAGGTCGAAGCATCTTTGCTTTGAATTTCCATAATGACAGTTTTAATTTTCATGTGTACATAATACCATTCAATAATTCTTTGTACATGTAATGTATGTATCTTTCTAACAGGATTGTTGATAATGAATCAGCACTGGAAAATAGAAAAATATATCAGGGTGATGGGCATCCTTCAAGTGTCTTTTTTATACATATTCTTTGTGAGAAAAAACATCCCTTCCCTCATACCTTCAACAGTCCAATGAAAGTTAAATGCTCTTTGAGAAGGATGTTTCAAAACCCTATTAAATCCAATAGCCAGCAAGCCAACACTTCAAAGTCCCTGTAGGCCATAGGTGGGGATGGTCTTCTCAGTATGACTCAGTACCAGTACTGATGTAAACCTATGAGCTGATAAAGGATGCAAAAGAAAACTTATCACATCAATAAACATTGAGCACTTCAGAGTCCTTATCTATTTGGACCACTTCAACCTGCATCAGGGGATGACATCAAATAGACTCAGCAGAGGAGGGCAGATTAAGATCCAGAAGAAGTGAAGAGGAAGGAAAAAGCAGATTATCACCATGGAGATTATTATATGCACCAAGATAACTAAATAAATAATGTTGGATCTGATAATTTATTCTAACTGAAAGTGGGTACTGATACCAGGAGCAGGACAATTCATCAAAAGTCTCCCCCATACTCATGCACTTAAAGGAGAATGAACATGCTATAAACCAAAAGCAAAGGCCTGGCAAACTTAAGCAAATTCAAATGGGTAGCATAAGAGTTCAAATATGAAAAGGAGAACATATAAAAAGACTAAATGCGTCAAACAAATAGCCCAAATAAATTTTTAAAAAATAGTGGGCCCATTGAAGGTCTATCACAGCCAATATTTCAAGTTGTGGGGAAGCCTTCTAGGATGAAATCAAGTACATACAACATGCCTGCTACCTTCTTAATGCTGCAAGAATGTATATATCTTGTATCTAAATCTGAAGGAAAATTTCTATGGCAGTTAAAATGAGAAGAGATAAAGCTTTCCAATGCTGAAGATCAATGATCTCAGAAGTGAGATATGGAGAGACAAAGTTGCCAATAGCAAAATGCAGGCATGTCAGTTAACCACAGCAAGCAGACTATATAAGAGTATGCAGTAATGCAAGCACTTGAAGTTAGTGATCCACAAGTGTACTGCTGGAGTGTGGGACTCATTTTATTCTGGTTCTTAGGCATTTACTTACTGCATTTTACTTAGGCATTTACTTACTGCAATTTACTGCATTAGCAAAAAATCTGCAGTAATCATTGAATGGAATAATCTCTCTAAATCTCTAAAAATCAGACTAGGAACTGCTCAGTCAGCAATAAAAAATCTTGCTAGACATCTGAAGGTGTGCTGGTGTCAAGAAGAAAAAATTGAAAATGCATTTTGGCAAGGGTGTGCAAAATTTCTTCAAGTCAAATTTTCAGTTTCATATCTCACTTACAAAAGAATCAATAGGGTGGTGTAAAAATTTTTTTAAATCAATACTTGTTAGGCCCTATCCATCATTTGTTTGAATTGGTAAGTCATTCTTAATTTTAAAATTAACATAAAATATTGGTTCTAATTTTGATTAGGTTGCTAAGAATGAAATAGTCCCATTTGTAAAAAAAAAAACAAAGCATTTTATTTCATAACATTCTTGCAGCACCAGATTATGCCCCACTTAGATAGATAGATAGATGTTGAGTTTCTAAAAACCTAAGCAAGATACATGCATAATACTTACATGGCTGAAAAGTGGTTACATTTGCCTTTTATTTTATATATAAATCATTCACGAGCTACAAGAGCTAGACTATTGGGAGATTGTCAAAACTAGTGTGGGTGGTTTTTTTTGCACCACCCCATATTTTCAGGAGATTTCCAGCAGAAAATAGCTTAACCTCTTCCCTTTTAAACTGACATTTGCTATTCAAGTCCAATGTGATACAAGAAAAATCCATAATTCCAGCATTAACTTTTTTTGAGACATCCTGTACTTCCTATCTCATGACTCTAGCCAGGACATTTTCTACACCAATCGACCACTCAATTGACTGCTCACTGATTTACCACTGGTGTAGCCTCCTGCCCCCAATAGGAGCTGTATTCTGCCATGAGGATATAAAAAAGACAACCATATTAATGAAGTTACTGGAAGCAATGTCATGAGCACAACTCAAATCCCTCATGATAATGCTCCAAACAAATGAAAAAAAAAACAACCCAATATCACAATTTCCCTATGGTGCAGACACAGTAACCCAATATTAAATGTCATCCGATAAAACCCTCAATAGAAATTATTGTCCAACTGTTCAGTGATGAGGCTTTGAGATGATTTTTCCTTCATTTCCATACACTTCATGTCAGAGAAGATTTCTCACATTCTGCAGCAAAGAATAGAAAGAACAGTCATACATTTTAAACCATGCTCTCCTTCTGCCCCTTCAAAACAATTCCTTAAATTTTTCTGTATTCTTTCCATCTCCTTGCCACCTCTTTCTTCTTTATTTTTTCTCTGTATTATTCCCAACTAAACCTGTCGTTCAATTTGATTTACAATACATGCCAAATAAATCTGAACTGATTCCAACTGAATGGATGTCATCTCTTCTGGCAAGGATGGCAAAATACAAGACTTGTCTCAATGGAAGCTGTCTGTAACAAGGCATCAAATGAAATACCCCATGACAAGGGATAACAATCATTTGGAGGAAATCATTTTTGGCTTGTCAAAACTTCAAAGGGACCTTGTGGCAAAAAGGAATGAAACAGAGAACAAGAAATGACTTGGTCATCCATGTTTAGGGACTACTATAAGGACTACACCAACTGAAAGCATGGGGAGGAGGCAGATTTTCTGAAGCATATCAACTTAAGCCTAAGCTATCAAAGACCTACAATTTGCATACATCAGTTATGATTCTGCTCTTGGGTCTAAGCATACCTCAACACTTGATGCTCCAGGTCCTTCCTCTGATCTTCTGTCAAGGTGTCATAGTACTTTAAGACATGGTCCTGCCCAAGTTTTTTCAGCTTCTCTTTGAGGTCATGTGAACCCATTCCAGGCCTCCCTCTCACCGTCAAATGTTGGCCTTGGCCTCAGTTTGAGCCTACCTATAAGACACAAGACTGGTGTTACACGAATGACATTCATGACAATAGGCTAAGCTGCTAGGAATGAACACTTAGCCTATACCAATATGAACCAAGTTTACATCAGAACTTAAGGGTAGGCCTATATTAACGCTAAGCTTACGCCTTAGGTTCGTGTTAGCTCTACCGAAGGTCTATGCCTACGAGTGTAGGCAGGCTTATTATCATGGGATGTGATAAGGCTATCAGAGGCCTGAAAGACCGACGTGACAGGAAACGAAGAGAAAGTGGGCCCAGCAGGAAGCGCGTGATGGCCTTGGGACAAAAACATCGATAAATTGAAGTGCACGCCGCAACACTGGGTGGGGCCTCCTGCCTCAGCTGGCGCCGACGACTGACCACGTGCACGTAGCAACCAGGGTCCTGACTCGTGGTTTCACTTTCATCTCACTTTTCCTCTCACCAGAGCTTGCGGCAACGCCCCGGGATACCATGGATGCCAAACTTACTTCTTGTAATCGTCCATCCCATTCCTCTGTCGCAAGGTTACATTGAAGTTTTGACCTCAAGACAAAATATGATTGAATGTGAAGCTTTTATACTTGTTTTATACTTCATTCTGGGTATAGATATTGAGGACCGTCGTTACAGATAACCTAAAAACGTATTTTCTTCGTGAATTAATTTGCTTTCTGTTTATGAGCTTCTACATTTTAAAATTCAACTTGATGTTATTGCTTTCGTTTACTTGAGACATGAGTTTTCTTGTTTATGCAATGGAGTAGGTGTCGTTGCTACTTTTGAGTGAGTCGCGAATGGCTTGATTTAAAGTTGTTTTGTACGGCAACACTGTCCATGGCCGTGGAATCGATGATGGCGCCACTCAGTCATCATGAGGAACACGTGATTGGATGTGTTCTGCTTCACGAGGATCCAGTTGTGACTTATTAAATCCTTTCTGGAAGTCTGGTGCATTACATTCTGTGCCAGAAATTTTTAAAAGATTCTTTTGGAGACTAAGTAATCGACTTAATGTGGAAAATGAATTCTGGTCCAGGAGTTTCCGATGCTGCATCTCAATATTGGGAAGAGGAGCTCCGCGAAGAAATCAGAAGCCCAACGTCAGTGCGTGCCATTCTGGACATTCTTCATAAACACTGTAGGGGTGATGCATCTGTCATCCTGTCAGGGGATGGCATGACACCTCTAGGACTAGCTTGCCAACACAGGCAGAAAACCTTGGTTTCACTATTCCTTAATTTGGACATGGGAAAGAGGATACTCTTTCAGGAAGGGAAGGATGAGGAAAGTCCTTTGCTGGCAGACACCTCTTTTTCTGTGGGCCTACCAAAAACTCAACTTGGGAGAGATCCAGTAAGTCCTATGACTGCAAGTTCAAACTCTAGTGAATCTACATGCATGGATTCTAGTATGGTGATCTTTCAAAAGAGATGGAATGAGATAGGTAAAACTGGGAAACCAAAATCAGACTTGGACCAAATGTGTCATCTCATTCACTGTGATGTAAATAAAAAAGATGGTAGAGGAAGGACAGCATTGCATCTTGCAGCTCAACAGACGTGTGACATTGCTGAGTTGCTTGTTTCTGCTGGAGCAGATGTGAATGCCCATGATTCGAATGATGCAACACCACTGCATTATAGTTGTATAAAAGGGAGTGTTGATTTGACTCTGAAACTTCTTGAGAGTGGTGCTAGTGTCAATGTTAAAACAGTTGAGAAATGCACTCCTCTTCATTATGCAGCTCAAAGAGGATTTGTAGACATTGTACATTTGCTGTTGAGTCATGGTGCTGTATTGAATGCTCCAGATATTAATGATAGGACACCACTCTTCCTAGCAGCTTCAAATGCTTGCACTGGTGTCATGAAGACCCTCATTTCTGCAGGAGCTAATGTCAATCTGGATGATGTCAGAGGCTATACTCCCCTCTGTGAAGCTGTGTGGAACCATTATGCTGATGGTGTATCTCATTTGCTAGAAGCTGGGGCAGATCAATTGCAGTCACACTGCCTTCTCCATTCAGCAGTTGCTAATAACTGCACTGATATAGCTCAACTGCTTTTAAAGCATGGTGCACTTGTGGATGGACTGAATGTCTCAGGACAAACACCACTATATGTTGCATGCTCACAGAGAGCATGGAATCATTCGTGTATTATTGCCATCCTTCTCCAACATGGTGCTAATCCAAATCTTTGTGAAAATTTGTCAAGTCAGTTACCTCTACATGCCCTGATCTGTGTCACTGTGGAACCAGACAGACAACATATGTTTGCAGAGCCTGCATTTTTGCTTTTCTCTCATGGTGCAGACCTGGATGCAAAGCTTTTGTATCATGCTGCCCTTCTGAAGCATTGGAAAGCCATGCATTGGCTCATTCAGCTGGGAAGTGATGTCAATGCTCTACTAAGAGGACAAGATCTCATGTGGTTGATGAGGCAGTATGATAACCTCCCAATGGGCAAGCTGCTGATAGATGCTGGCTATGATGTGAGACACAAATCTGCCTGGCTAGAGGTTCTTCCTTGCACTATTCCCCATTCCTACACTCCCAAAAGCCTTAAGGGCTTGCTTGTTTACTGTAAAACAAATCCACTGCAATTGGTTCAACTGTGTCGAATAGTGCTACGGAGAGTATATGGTACTAGGGTACATGAAATAATCAGGTCTTCTGATTTACCACTTTGTGTGAAAAAGTATATGATGCTTCAAGATTCTGATGAAACCTGGATGTTTATGTAACATAATAACTGTGATAAATTGCCAAGTTGTGGATCTCCTTGAAGCTTTTATATTATTGTCATTTTAATTAGAACACTCTATTGAATTAAATCTAATAATAACAGATTATAGCAGAGGTTCTGCCTTTGATTCTTTCACTGAAGGATATTTACATTTTCTTCATGGCTCTTGAAGGTCCCCCTTACCCTTTCAATGCTGAGTTTTGTAGCTCTATTGGGTAACCTGACGAGTATACTCATCCATAGCATGGAAAGGGTTAAACAAGGAAACATCTGAGGAGTCCTTTTTTTTCCCTCTCTCTCTCTCTCTCTCTGTGGTCATTATACACTCATGGAGTTATGGAAAAATGAACCTCCTGGTATACGTTTTTAAATGTTTTTAAATCAGAATACTGCTGTTCCTTCAAAGATCAGTAAGTATTGCCAATAGTGGTGCTATGTTTTATGCGTCAAAGCTCAAATCCTTCACTTGTCTCTAAGCTCATGAAGTGTTTAGTTCCCAAGCATCAGTCCTGTTATCTGCAGAAGAAAGCATATTCCTTTCTGACTAAGATTCATGTTGATAGTCCTAACCCTTCACCAAAAACTCAAATAGCTAGAACAGTTGGATATTGAATCTGGAATGTTTGTGCTGCAAGTGGAGAGATTCCCATAATTGGTGAATATGTCTCCATATTTTGCTCTTCAGTTGTGCTTTTCTATTATTAGTTCATATTTTTCTGTATTTTTTACATTTGCATTTTACTTTCATTATACCTAATTTTTATCTATTGACCCACTTGTTTCACTGATATAAGCATAAGCTCATTCTCCACAGTAAGATGGTATTGATAAGACTCCATTGCATACATTTACATGGTATCTTAATGCCCAAAAGCATAAATTCATCTGGGAATCACATTAGAAAGGTCTAAATCATGTTATTTCTCAGTATATTTTAAGCATTTTCCTTGCTTATCTACCTGCATATGCTAGTGTCTTTTAGGTCATGAAGCAACGATAACGTTTTAGTCCTACTGAACCATGGGGCTACAAGATTTGCAATGAAGCAATATTGTAATACATTTTTTAAACCTTTATTGCTATTAATTTATTATCAATATAAGATTTCTGTAATTGTTCCTTTTGCTCCTTGATATCCATAGTAAACATACTTCCAGGACTGTTTTTATTTCAACTCAAGGACTAAATAGGAAATATATGTCAATGCCTGAAATTCCTGCAGCTTACTCCTTAACCTATCTGCTTACCTAGCTGTCAAATTGAGATGAGTTAAATAAATATATCTGAAATTGCAAACCCCATCACCTTTTGTTGGCCTGTTACAACCATACTCTATTCACTGCAGAGTGCAGACTGAGTATCAGTTATAGTAACAGGTGGGGTACTCACTGAGTTTCAGGCTGCCTGAGAGTTGGTCACCAAGAAAACCTTATCTGGCTTGGCAAATATTGAATCACTACACATTTTCAAGTTTGTATTTCAGGCAAACCTTCCATTGCAGTCAGTCACAGAAATTTTATCCAGATATGCAACTGATATGATAAAAATGATAGTAAGGCTACACCCTTTTGTAAATTCTGCACCACTTGAATGTGCATTGAAAGGCTCTTTCAAGTCATGGGATAGGTGTAAGGTGCATTGCATATCATAGCACATGCAGGCCTCTCATACATGCAGTGAGAGGGAAAGAGATTCAAAGTATGTTGCAGCAGGAGTCTTCTTGGATCTGGGGAATGGGTGGTAAGAGCTCCTGAGGTGGCTCCTTGTATTCCCCATCAAGATAAAGTCGGATGATATAGATCCAGTATTCATTGGCATCTCCTCGGTTGAAGGTGTACGTCGCTTCAGGTCCCATCTCTCTTTCTCCACCTGAAATGCCCATTTTCCCAATCCCAAATATCTTACCATATCTCCAAAGATCAATATTAGTCATCCTATTCGTAGACAACATTTTTCAATTCTGAATTCTTCCAGGGGCATGCTGGAGAAACCCTAATCCAGTAGAACTCTCATCATGGATTTGAAGAAGAATGAGTTTTGGTGTGATTTTAAGAAAGTACCATGGAAGGCAATGTTGGACAGTGTTCAAATGCTGTTGCCCTTTGAAATAGTGAGAAGCTCTTCTTGACCTCAACAAAGGATGAGCAGTTTACATGAATTTGACAGTGAAACTTGCGTAACATTCTTATATATTTTTATGTAAGAGGAAAATGTTGAGGTTTGGTAAAGTCATCAAGAGCATGCAAAGGAGCAAATTGGGCTCCCAAAATAGAAGGAACATTTGAAGGGATTGACAGCAGTTTTTGGAAAGATGAACATAAGCTTATCCAAGAATGAGTACACTCGTTAGCAAGGTGTAGTAATGAAAATAGAATGTAACGAGATGACAGGAGTCCGTATTGCCAATTTGCTCGACTAAATTCCATTTCCCAATGCATATTTTCCTATAATTAATTCAATATAAACCCATATTTCAACTCGTCCATCCATCCAAAATAGTGCAATCAGTCTCCCCCGGAGCTAAGTCATGCTTTTGCTTAGACGTAACGAGAGAGCAAAAAAAAAAAACAGGTTGAAAGCTGTGAACATACAAACCAGTGAACATTCGTATAGCGGAGGTTTCTGCACTGATCAGTCTAGCTCCAGTAACCCCCACCCATGCTGCAATTCGGTCCCTTGTCTGAGACATGCTCTCATATTCTGGCACTGCAAACATCCCTCCTGTAGAGTAAATATAGGAGTCATGGAAGCAATTCAAGAAGACGTGACCTTTGTTATTTTAACACTTGAACGCTCTGTATATTTTGCTGCAAAATAGTTTTAAGAAAGTTCTTAACCCTTTCATTGGCATTGGCGTCTCATGACGCATGAGACGCCCAGCAGTAGCCAATGCCTCCTCCAATGAGGCCTCCAGGATAGGTTGGAGATGTAAATTTCCATTTGCCAGTGAAAGGGTTAAATTCTATGTCCGAAAGTCCCGCGAGCAATTGATTCTCAAGAGTACTGGATAATTGGAAATCTATATTTAAGAAAGCATACATAGTGGAATTCTACTTCTCCGAGTAGAAGTAGTTTTCTAACTTCAAAAAGCCATTTTAAAAAAATAAGGCATTATAACTTTTACTGGAACAATTGGTGATAGAGCTCAAGGTAAGCAAGAAACGTGATATCTTTGCTTTTTTCCCTGGGACCGGGGAAGCAAAGTATGGAACCCACAGAGGAACCCATCATTGTGGTCACCGTCACGCAATACCTCGATCGAGTTGTGCAGGAGAAAAAGTGCGACAGGTGACAATGTAGGGATGGAGACGGGCTTCTCCAGCTCGGACGTATGCCACACGGAGGATCCGGACGTAGTACGTCGTGGCATTCCCATGCTCGGTGTAGGAGGTCCTCTGGGTATCCAATTGGCCGGACTTGAGTTTGTATTCCAGACTTTGGACGTTGGATATTCGGATGCTGCTTTGACTCTGGCACCAGGCCGTCATCCTCTCGACCAGGCTGCTGAACTGCTCGAACTTGGGATGACTGGGGTGTTCAATCGGACAGAATCGAACGGAATCTCTCTCTGAAGGAAGAAGACTACATTCGGGAAGCGTTTAAGATACCTGAACATGCCGCCGGATCCCTCACACAAAGGGCTGAAATCAGCGAGTCCGATTTCTTGTCGGTCCCCGATTCCAGGCTCAGTTGATCCGACCTCGAAGAATATCCGAATGACGAATACAAAGAGCCTCTGGGCGTCTCCGTGTTCGATCCAGTAAGATCGATCAGGATCCAGTCGACCGGAATACGTCCCCACTTTCATCTCCTGTTTAATAGTATACGAAAGCCCGATATTTTTAACAGCCCTGCCCTATTCACGAGGTAATTAGTTCAACAGCCTCATTAGAATTAATTTCTGAGTACGCGAGTAGTATAGTTAAATTACCTTCTCAAAAAAGTAGCATTAGTTCTGGTTTATATGAAGTTTGGAAATTAGCAATTTCGTTGGATTATATCGCCATCGGTTAGCGCCGCTGATTCCTTCGCACAAACCTTCCTGAGGATGGACGTGAAACGCTTTCCGCCGAAAGGCAATCCTTTTAGGAGATACAACGCACGACGACGACGGAAGTGACGTCATCATGAGACGCGCAACAATCGGGAGATCGACCTGTGTTTCGATGGTGATGATCTTGCCCGGGAGGGGGTTCTTCTGCAACATCTCGTTCATCTTGTCGATCATGCTGTTGAGAGGCTGGAACTTGGGACCCCCAAACATCTTCTCGTCCATGAGATCGGGGACACAATTGACGTAATGCAGCTGTTGCGGCGCTGCGTTCGAGTCCTTCCGTCGCCTCAACCATAGCCTCAAACACCTGCGAGGATACATCGAGGAAAATCCCTGGTTGATACGCAGGAAACGGCTAGGGAAAATGCAAGAACGTCTTTATTACTTTTCACCCATTAACGAGAAGGAGGAAAACGAATACTACTGAATGTAGGATTCCTTTACGTATTCCTCGATGGGGGCTTCCTACATCTCGGCAGCATATTAATTAAAGACTAAAGAGCTCGCCAGAAATTGTAACAGCTTCTCTCTCGGATGTCTTGAAAGAGAAAACTTCCCGTTATGTACCTCGCCATTTATTTAAACTATTAGAGGTGCACACAATCATCAAGCTCGTGGAAAGCCATTGCAAGCCTAGGTAAGCTCGTTTCACATTTCTCGGAAAGGTCCAAAGAAAAAAGGAATCGGTCCCGAATGGTCTGTCTAGTCGTGGGAGGGGCGGGTGAGTGATGAACCGTGTGCGTCATCAAATGTCGCCTCTCTGAAGTCGGGGCAAGGCGTGGAAAGCTTTTTTCACGTTCCAGATACGCCACTCGACGACCTGGGTTATCTACATGATTGTCCTACAATGGAACGTGCTATCAGGACACTCTGTGCGCAATACGCAAAAGCCACTTCTCGAGCCATCAGCTCGGGATTCGCAAGCTACGATAGCTTAATGTTGCTTGCCTTAGTCCAAGAATTTGGGAGAGGGGGGGGGGGGGGAATGGAATCTTTCTTGGAAACTTCCCTCTTGCCCTCATTCTCATTTTGCCACCTGACGTGAGGCATGAGCACTTTCCCACTGCGACGGAGAGCGGCCACACAGGGAGATAGAATTTATATAGGTAAGACAAGGTGTCCCACGATAAAGACAGCAGATACATCTACCGAAATGCGAAAGAATTAACAGAAAATGAAGTTAATTCGTCATTCTCGACGGGATCTAAAGGGTAATTTCGCGCTATTTCGCCTTCTCACTTCATCGCCAGCCCCGAAGCATTTTGTGAGGAAGCGCGATGCTCCACACTAGATTATTTTCCCTTCCCCACAAGAATCCCGTGTATTTACCACTGGGAAAAGGAAAACTTGCTCCAAGACTTCCGGGAGCATTTCAGATATGAAAGGAGGATTAAGTGAAGCTCGTTCGGAGTCCACCGTTTCGACGGGGGAAGGGGAGGGGGGGAGAGGGAAAGGGGGAAGAAAAGCAGAAAGACAGCAAGAAGGACCAATGGCATTGGAGGTGGATGTAGAGTCATGTCACTTCGCGATGTCGTCAAAAAAGTTCGTGGCGATCTGGCTTGGAAATAAATGTACAAGATGTGAGTTTTGGCGTCCTATTGTTTCGCATAGAGGTCATAGAGGTTAGAGGTCGTATATTGATTTGCGATTAGGATGAGGTCGCTCGGAATGAATGTGCTTCAACTTCCACATATTAATGAACCTGCCCCCCCCCCCCCCTCCCCATCCCCATCCCTGGCTATGCATGGACGAGCTAGCATTTCTGTTTCCTCGACGCGGCACATTTACCTGAACGCATCCGTTGCAGAGTACACATTGCGTCTAAACGTCCGTAATAACTGGATTTATTTCCTTGAAAAGTTTCACTCGTTGCAATGCATTCTGTTTCTTTGGAGACTCGTAGTCGCATCGTCGCGAAATTTTCATCACATTAAGGCCCCTATTTGCGTAATGGGAAAGCTCACGCGTTTCAAGTCCCTCGGCTGAAGGTGTTACATCTTTATTCATGAAACGCAGCTTCCGCTACACGTCTTAATAAGAGGATCAACATTTTTCAATATTAAAAACGCCCCCCCCCCCCCCCCCCCCCCCCAGTATATCAGTCGGCATTAGTTGAGCATTTGCATAATATAAAAACTACATATTCCAAGATCAATACTGTTTTTATCGGGTGCACTTCTAAATAGGGTTCCAAACTTAATGATTATAAGAAGCTGTCAGAGCGATGCTCTTGCCTCGATTGGCTTTTGGAAGAACAAACGATCATCCATTGAGCTTCCCTACGACACCTATTAATGGGTTCAGTCTACCATCTGCCTATCTCGCAATCTCGCATTCAACATTACCACGAATTTTGAAGAGGTATGTTTTCGGAAGGTGATCGTACACTTATGGATGGTTACGAGAAAAATATAGTTCGTGAAGGAGTGCTAGGACTACATCTACTCGAAAATGCATTAAATCACTCGGAATCCGATGAGACTAGTCTAGTAATAATGAGAGCAACGGCGTTTTGCGATTGAGTTTCGCATTTTTGCAGTTGACACCGCCAGGCTCAGTTCCTTCAGATGTCAACAACGATTTCGCCAAATTAACAACCTGTCGGAATGGAAAGAAAAAGTGCGAAACTCGACCGAGAAGCAAGATAAATTGGCAAGGAAGCTGGAGTGGTCTCATCCTATCGACTTTAATTAAATGTTGACACTATGAGACATATGAGACATGGTGACGCAGGAGAAGGTCTCTCCATGACGACCTCATTCACGTCACGGCTCGATATAACGCTCTTTTCAGCAACGTTTTATCGACCTCGCGTGTTCTTTCCAAAGCCAATCGAGGCAAGAGCATCGCTCTGACAGCTTCTTATAATCATTATTCATGTTCATATTCGATATTCAGTCATATAAGATAGTCCTGTCATAGATACAGACCTTAATTATTTTATTGCATTCATAGAAAAACTGTCCGTTTCCTGAGCACTTTCTTGCTGGTATGGTCCATTATTTTTCTCCGGATTGTGACTTGTCTTCTGCTGCAATGACGGTAAAATGAATGTATTTGAAAGCCATCATCATTTAGCGCTTCCATGATACTCAATTATCCGTCTTTGCGGACGACGAGCAACGAAAGGAAAAGATACTTAACTTAAGTAGGCACAGAGCATGGTATTTTCTACTTGGAAAGAATTACTATTGCAGAATAAAGTCCAAAATTAATATTTAAAAAATTATTTAATTTACGAATTGCCGAAGGCTAATTCATGAAATTATGTAAATTCTTAAGGTCTTGATCCAGGATTTATGGAATAGCCTTTCTCAGTCGTACCTGACATAAGCAGTGCGTCTCTCCCCCGGTTCGTAGTACGTCATCCTCTCGGACTGGACCCGATCTGTGGTTTTGAACTCCATGCTCTCGCACGTGACAGTCTCCCAGCTGGGATTCCTCGCCAGCCAATCGTTGCCTCTTTCCATCAGGACGCTGGAGGATTCGGAGGGTGAGGGATCCAGACGGTTCCACTCTTGCCGAGCGGGTTGGGACTCACCTGAAGGTTTCGTATTTGGGCATGGAGAAGAAGCCGCCTTCTTCAACGCGTTCGGGGATGAAATCCACGTAGGAAAGGCCACGGTGCACAGATTCGCTCTCCATCGCGATCGGAGGGGAGAAGGGGTCGAGGTCGAGGCTTCCCTTTCGCTATCAATAGACTTGAAACTCCCTCTCGATGCTTGCAAGCAGCTGTCTCTCAGTCTCGTCGTATTTTGGCACGTTCGTTTGCACCCTCGCGTCCCTTATCATCGCGAACCGAGAGGAGGGAACCCAGAGGAAGAGAACTCTCAGCTATACAAGTGGAGGCAGTGTATACAAGTCAGAAGCATTCTCATTCCTCCTGCTTATTTTTCCTTCTCTCCCTTTTTTGGACTCCTCTTTCGGAGCATGAACCTACGAGAGGAACGTATGCCATGCGCGTGAGCGTGTGCAGAGTAAATATATTCGATATCCTGGTTTCTCCCATTCCAGACCCAAAACGCGCCATGCGAGCCACATTCATCCAGACGTAATAGATCGCTGCTCTCGTGAGAAGAAAGAATCCTTCTTTGTCAACCCTCCCTTTTCCCTCCTGATGTTATTCGGAGCACGCAAGGGCATGTGGTAACAGAGAGCCAATGCCGTGTGTATCAGCCCTCATAAAGACATTTCCTCGTGATCTTCACCGTAACCATGGCTCGCCCTCGGCTCTGGGAATCCATCAAATCCCCTCGTGTAACCCTGAGAATTAGGGCAGAGGAGTCAGGCAAACACGCTTCTGTGGGTCATGATCACGTCACGATCCGAATTGACCGTTCGATAAAGTGGGGAGCTTCGGCATTGCTGTTTTAGAAGCTGAGACGTCGATGGCGTCAGTCGTTATGGATCTGATGGTGGCGGATCGATAAAGCCAAACGAGGCAACGCGCTCATTTGAAGGGCAATCGATGATCGAAAGGCGATTGTCACCTTTTTACCTTCGTTAGACGTGAGAAGAGCCAAGACAGCAGCTGTCTTTTCCTTAATGAGCAAAAACCGTCCAAAAGGGCAGAGTCTTCGCTCGTCGTCGTCGTAGGAAACGAGATATGGCAAACAATGTATATGAAGCGTCGAAGAGCGAGTCATATTACACAAGCTCCCGAGAAACCTATCTATTTGAAGTTATTCTCTCAAAGTGTTAATGAAGGTCGCGAGAATAAGACGTTGTGGATTCAATTATTACCCAGAGCTCTCGATGCAAAAGAGCGCCTGGATCGATGCGACATCTTTCAGGATGAAGAATCGCGACGTCTTGCTGAAAGACTTGAGCGATCCACATCGGTTCCATGCCGGAACCGTATCGAGAATTCAATAGTAGATTCAACCGGGTAAGCTACCTGTGCGTCCGGATGGTCACAAAGAATAAGGGGTCCGTGAAACCTCTGGAATCTGCATTTTGTGTTCATGAATCGAGACGCAAGGGAGGAAATGCAAAGGAGGAATGAGAATATGAAATGTTAGCAAGTATTCACGTATCAAGGTGCAGCTCTCGCCTTTCAATGTTAATACTTCCAAATCGAAGAACAGTTCTCGACCATTACTTACTGCGTTTTACTTGAGTTTGATTTTCCCGAAACGCTCGTTCTTGAAAATCGAGTGCGAAAGATAATGATCGAACGAGAGGAGAGAACAGACCTGGATTGGATGAAGGGTTCTCGAGCAGCCTCCCCGACGGTCTGCATTGTGCATGGGGAATAAAAACAAGTGAGAGGGGCGTTCAGTGCATGCATTCATGCATCGGGAGGCAGGGTGGAGGCCCGAGCATGTGTACTGCGAAACCATGGCAACGCTATTTACTCATTATAATTTCATCAACATACTTAAGGGCGGGCACCCTGATGGCTCCCTTTCTTCACGTGTCTGACGACGACAGAAAATGAATGACACCTACCCTATTGGCATTTCGGAATTTCTCCCAATCCATGCCTGGCAGTGCATTCACGGTCTCGTCCGCTTTCATCTGCGAGGGGAAACGACGTTTGACATTATCTTGACGATTTCCCAAGGGAGATCATCTCATCATCATCGTCGTCGTCATCGTTGTGGACGACGGGATGTCTTCGGGTTCATCGATCCACATTGACCATGATCACAATTATTCCCTCGAGCGACAATACTGCCCTTGACGTAGTATTAGGCCATTCATTATTCATGTCGGTTTGTTCACCGGGGGGAGGGGGGGGGGGGGGGAAATGCTTATTCGATATATCGCTTCTTTCGACAGAATACATGAGAATGTGAATGCTGCGGTTGATGGCTAGCCGCTCCCAAGAACAATAAATTGGGCGCGGAAACAAAGCACTCGCCCTTCTTTCAACCCCGGAATGACGCATGACGCTGTTGAATTGCTCCAATAATTTTGTCGAGCAGTATGTGGAAAGGCCTGTGGTATTAGTGAAATTATCGCCCCACGAATTACGATAATTAATTAGTGCAGTCCTCGTTCTAGCACCGCGCAAGTGTGGAGTTGCAACACGTTTTCGCTTCCAGACCTAAGCAACAATGGGTAGACTGGTTTCCTTTTGAATGAATCCAACAAAGAATCACTGAAGCCATGAGAAATGGAACGATGATAGTTGGCACGGTGGTAGATATAGTACAGTAAGCATATGTGAAACTCATATCCATATATGTGGAGACGAGAGTTTCGTTTAAAAATCGCTCGTTGATTAAGCCAAATTCTGGAGCGTCTGCTTTCCTTTTCGTTTTCTTTTGTATTTTTTATTTTTGATGTTCCAAATATCAACAAATATAGGAAGTAGTACGACAAAGTCTGAATTTACCGTACTTCATGGCTGGCACCATGATCAGAGATGAGCGGAGGCCAGTCTCCTCTCATCTCTGACAACATTTAATCCCCTTGAGATCTCATTTCACTCGATTGGATCTCTCCGTTCGTAGCCCAGGCCTTCATGGGACGGTGCGAGAATTTACACTTTTCCGGCCGGACGTTTTTCGGCAGACGTAAAGATGAAGCAACTATTCGCTCTCTTCACAAATGGGAAAATTTCACTGAAGACTGACGCAACAAGAACCTTAACAGGGGGGTCGCGAAGGGGTCACAGTGAAATCAGGGAAATTGAATAATCATTTTTCTTTAGATGGTTTGTACTAGATTTGCTCTTTCGCTTTAGGAACCTGAAAATTGGGGGTCGCGAGCGTTTGACCCCGTGAAACGGAGTCGTGGACCCAAAATGTTTGAGAACCTCTGGGTCATACCCCATCCCCCCATCGTGACAGTCACCCCTTCCCCCTGCTCTCCTTTCGTCTCTGTCTGCTCCAAAGAGGTAGAAGATAAGAGCGTGCACTCCCTCGCGGTTGCGTGCTGGCAGGTGAAACCACTATGGCTGGTGCGTGCGACACTCGTGCTCTAGCGGAAAGAGTGGAGAAGCTCAGCCTTGTCTCGTTCTGAGGCTGGGTGTGTTGCAATAAATTGTTCGAAAAACAGGAAAAACTATTCGCAATTATCATTCTTCACCATCCCTAAGGATTCCGAGAGATGAGGCCTAATGGCCTGCATGACTGAAAGCGATTAAAATATGGTGGATGATGAGTTTTTATTATTATTATTATAGGTGATCTGCAATTACAGAGGCATGAATAGGTGTCGGAATCAAAATAAATCTTGTGGGAGCTGATCTGATGAGTCAATGTGCACTAACTTGCATGCATTTCATCACTGAATGTGCATGAAAATAGAGTTCCTATGTATGGTGATTCAATTGAACACAGATAGTAAAACGTTTTACAATCTGTGCGCCTTGGTTGGAATCAGGCTACTGCCCCACTAGGCATTCGCCTAATAATAATAATCGCCTAATGATTCAAGTAATCGTAGGGCTCAATATTATTACACCTGCAGTCTGACTTAGTCAAAGTCCTTACTTTGCAATCAGCAGCTAGAGGTATATATTTGGCTTCAGAAATTACCTTGGTGCGATTTTGTAACCTGATGGTTTCTGGGGAAGGTGATGGGCGGCATTGGAGCCAATTAGGCAGCCTTTTTGGTTCTCATAACTCTCCTCTGTATGAGCCATTCATAGTCAGGTTTGGCACCAGCGCGGGTTTTTTTCCCCCGTCGCCTAGATTGGTTTGAGTGGGATTGGCACCATGGTAATTCCCTTTTTTTTGCGATGCAGGGACGCACCATGAGGATGCCTTCGTTTCAAAAGGAGACAATACATTGGAGGCAAAATGTTCATTTTCTTGTTCATCTGCAAGCACACAAGAAAAGTGGGACTTCAGCGTGGTTCGTATCACTGAAGCAGTTTTCCATGTTCCTCCAGAAGTGATACCTCTGTAAGCACAATATACTGAGAAGTGTACAGTATATTGAGGAATTATAAGGCATATTATTGCTAATATCCCAATCTTCATCATATGAAAACAGCAATATTCAATTGAGGATACATAGAACGGTCAGTGGTTCTCCACCCTTTCCGCTAGGTGGCCAGTGCGCCTGCGTCCTCCATGACGATTTCACTCCAAGAGGGGGAGTGCAAACTCTATATCTTCTACTTTGGTCTGCCCTCTTTCAGTCCAGAAATTTCTTGTTAATCCCCCCCGAGGCATGGACGAGGAGGGAAAGTACGAGCCCCGGACCCCCGCTCGCTCGACTCCAGTTCCCTCCCCCTTCGAAAATCCTAGACGCCTCTTTGCCTCTTTGGGTAATGGTCTAAGGTGTGACCCACATGGGTTTGTGACCCACCTCAGTTTGACGTGTGACCCACACCTATTAGAGCAGACTAAACTGCTGTTCACTTAAACTGAAACAATGTGAATTTCATTTTCATATATATAAATATACAATCACGACAGCACTCTCCTCACTCATAATGAGTGCATAAAACTCGCGAGCAAGCATGGCCTGTTCACAAGAACACGAACAACTTATGTTACCATGAATGGAATCGATATATTCAAGTAAAAAGGGGAAAACAATAATATGTACTTACTCCAGTGTCTGCACAGGAACAGGTGAAGCAAAACGCGAAAGACAGAATGTGCATGTTGTTTACGCTATATATCGCCAATTTAGCGCCAATCAGGGACGAGGGTGTGGTGTGTGTCTTTGCAATGATCAGCCAATTAGCAACGGGCTGTAGACGCCCAATTGGTTGAAAGCGTGGGCACAGCTGTCCATGCAGCTATACAGTACAGCTACATTTTGCAGTGGGTCGCTCCTTAGATGCATATAGTACGGGGGGTCACACCGTAGATCATAGATACTGCAGGGGGTCACACCGTAGACGATTACCCATCTTTGCACTGTGTTGAAATGTGTTCGATGAATACCGGACGGCATGCTCCAACTCTGGAAGCACCGTACAATTTTTTTTTTTCCAGGACTGTTGGAGACTTCACGTTAATCTTCTAAGCCAACGACTACTCGTAAATTTCAGTCTCTGGAGCTTCATTTCTCTCAACATAAACACCTAAGCGTATTTTCCCTCGTTTTATGACGTGTTGCTTCCCGTGCGAATTGAGGAAAGAACAGATAAGGACTATCCGCGTCTGGACTATCTGGGTTGCCGGAGTTCTGGAATTTTTCGTGCCTATGCAATAAAATAGGTTGCGGCAACACTGTCACTTCCTCTCCTCACAAACAGGTCGGGGAATTTCCCGTACTTCACATCTCTGGTTTTCCATGTTGAAAAAGGGGAGATTCACATGCCGACTGGTTTCCTCTGGGAAAGTGATTCAGAGGTAAGGCATTATACTACGATGCACTTAGAGAAAAACTGAAAAAAGGGAGTGGAGGCGCCGGGTATCGATCCCGGTACCTCTCGCATGCTAAGCGAGCGCTCTACCATCTGAGCTACGCCCCCGACTGAAGGTAACGAGAGGCACTTGTGAATACTCGTAACCGCCACCCTGCAAAAGAACATGGCCCCAGACGATAAACTCTCATTCCCCTCCCACTCTCCCAAATCCCGAGGGCATCGAAGCCCCAGTTGAAAATGGAAAGGGCAAAAGGGAAAGTCTGCATCTAGTCCTTTCCCTTTCACGGGCCGCCGCTGTGAAATATAAAGCTCTGAGATGCCGTACAGTTAGAATCGTACTGAAATAAGGTTCATTTCATCCCGTAACCTAGCAGTGGTAGTGTGGAGGTGCATTTCCCTTTCGAGACTTGATAAATGCGGCTCAACTCTATGAGTATCCGCTGAATTCGTCGCTCTGAATAGGTTCACTCGGCGTCTTCCTCCGCTGAGCCTTAAATTGGATCATCTGCGATTTCATGATGACCCAACTCGAAGAGCTTGAGGAGATTTATCTTGGATCATCGGCGATTTTAGTGGAAGTTTGCCTTGAAATCTAGATTTCTTTGAAAGCCTCACTCTTTCTCGTGATCTATGGGGTAAATGGCTTCAGTGTCCTTGTTGCCTTTCGCTTTGTGCGGGAATTGGAGTATCAGCAGATTTTGACATTCCAATTTATATATCCTAGAAGTTCGGCGAAGAAGACTTGGACTGAAACCATGGAATACTTGAGTCTAAACTAGGGTTGCCAGACGTGACAGAATGTGAGATCGTCAGTTGGGGAGTTTGCCACGGATCGTGCAATCATATTTAATAACATTCCCTCATTTTCCAGAAGTCATGTGGAAAATAGTTTAACGAGTTTTGATCTCTTCCTACCCAAGTAAAGATTCGATGCCATGCATGCCCCGCAGGGAAAATCTGGCAACCCTCGTCTAAACAGAAAGTACATCACGGAATCATTGCCTGAGTCATGAGATTAACCCTTGAGGCGGGTCTCCTATGAAGTTTCCATACTAAGGACGACATCTATGCTTGCTGACGATAACTGCAAACTTTCAGATATTTTCCGCCAGTCTTCTGGCGCAACATCACAGTCGGAAACGGCAGAATGCATTTATTTTCGACTCGTTGGAAGTGGGTGCGGGCGGGAGAGAACGAAAGCCTCAAGGATCAACCGAACGCCGATAATGATGAACACCGAACAATGATGATGAACACCGGGTGTTTGTCTTGGAGTAACGGTGTGCTCGTCTCGCTATAAAATTATTCCTGTCAGACGTTTCCTTGCTTCACTTTTAAGACTTAAGTAAGGCAAAATGCGATCATTAGGTATGGAAACCAGTCCGTCTGGTGCTCACTCCCCACCCATCGAACACGTCAGTTTTCAAGAAGCTAGCTTCGGCATATAAGGTAACGATGGATCACTCTCGTCCTAATCATGTTTCGTCGGTAATAGCAATCAATGATCAATATAATCATCATTGGAGAAGGCGGCCTAATAACAAAGGCAGCTACCGATCTCAGTGGCGACGGATTCGCTACGCTTTGAAGGTGCAAGTCGGAAGTCGGACGGACAACGATGAAAAGCAATTTCAGTGTAGTACTCTACTAATCGCAACAATTATTAGCTCATCTTAGCATTACGGTGTCCCTTTTAGAGAGAGCTACAATTAAACAAATACAGAGGATACCGGCAGCGTAAAGCAGCGGCAGTTCTGTCAGGGTGTTCAGAGAACACCCAAGATCAGGGCTGGCATTGAAGTATATGCAGATTTACGGTGTACATCTAAATGGAAATCTGAACAGTATGCATATGTGCTTACGGGAAGAGATGGGTATTTTTGGGTATATGATGGCGGGGTAGGATGTACTTTTATTTCTCAGTTCACTGCAATGAATCGACCCCATAAATCAGGTGACAAAAATGTGGCAGACGGAATGCTTCTATGCCAGTCTGTGAAGAAATTTTGGGAGAGAAAAAATAAAGAGAAACAGAGCCCTTCTTCCTATCATTCGCCCAGCAGCCTCCCTATCCCCCCCCCCCCCCCACCACCACCCAGAGTTAGATTGGCCCACTGGGAGGCCCTCCAGACCAAAAGCCCCGTTTTTTTGCTTTTTTTTTGGGGGGGGGGGGGGGCTGAGGCCCTTGTCAGCTATTTCCCCTAGGCCGCCCGTCCCCCCCCCCCCCCCCCCCCCCTAAAGCCCCGTTTTTTTGCTTTTTTTTTGGGGGGGGGGGGGGCTGAGGCCCTTGTCAGCTATTTCCCCTAGGCCGCCAGTCCGACCCTGCCCCTCCCACCCTTAGCTCAGCTTGGATCTCCGTCTAGCATTATCCTGGCAGCCATTCCTGTTATTCGCTGTTTGGTAAGAATATTTTGGAACTTATTTGGTATGATGTAGGGGAAGATGGGGCAAAATGGGGCGAGGGGCAAAACGGAGCAACTCAGATTTCAGCCAAACCATAGTCAGTCATCATAATCATAATCGGATTTTTACTGTATTATAACTCCCAACCACGGGTGCAAGTTTTCAGGCACAGCAGCGCTCTGTATAGTAGCTTGCAAATACCTGTACTGTACTCAAGGAGCAAAGTAAGAAAACATCTACTTTTCTTAATTTTTTTCGTGTTTTTGATGAACGAAACAAAGTAACACGGGAACCTTGGAGGGGTCCGATATTTTGTTCAGCGAAAGGTGAAAATATGAACCATTACATCAAGTCGTAATATTTTCCATTGCTCACTCACTTATTTTTTGGTAGTGTCTTAATCATAGTGCTGGTGGGGTAAAACGGGGTCACACCTAGGGGGCAAAATGGGACGGTGTAGCAGTTCTACAGGTATACATCTCTTCTCCTCTGCTAGAATATCCATTACAACGGTGAGACTCAGACTGAAGGGAAGCGTTCCTACTCAGATTCTTTCTCACGCTCAAAATCCGCTCTTGGTTGGGTGACCTGCTCTGCTTTCCGGAATTGGACTTATGATGGCTGTGCAGGTATCGATGACGACACGGATGAGGACGTATTTGTTTCTGACTTCTGTAAAAATGCATCTACGGTGAAGACATAACGATTGATACAGCAGCGATTCTTTTGCCATAGAAGTTTCATTGTTGTTTCCTTCCTGTAGCCAAATGGATAAGCATATAATGGGAAAACGTGAGAAATAAGAAACAGTTTACTTCTAGGTGTTTCATTGCAGTTTCTGTTCCTTCACCTTTGTTAGTGGAAATATAATGAAGACCTGGGGAAACGAGAGGAGGCATCTGTTTGTTATTTGTGGATGATTTGTTGCGGTCTCTGTTCTGTGAATTTCGTAATTAGGCACTTGCTAAAAACATTGAAAAATATGTGGAAAATTATACGTTTCTTATTTGTAGGTATTTCTTTGCTTTGCTCTGTGACCTATTTAAGTAGGTATAGGTTATGAATAAAAACTTTGTAAAACATTATTTGAAAGAGAACCCCGTTTTACCCCACAGGGGCACCCCACTTTGCCCCAATCATGGAGCAAAACGGGTATTTGTCAACAATTTTTAGAAATGTCGGGGGGAAAAGACCGTCGCTGTTTTCGCGATGAGGTTGAATCCTTGTCGTAGGTAAGACATAAAAGGTACGGCATACCAACCTGTAACGTGCCACGCCAACTCCTTGGTCCTAAATTTTGGCAGTTTCCCTTAACTGCACCGTTTTGCCCCTCCTTCCCCTACTGCCATGACTTCCAGGCTCCAAAAAGTACACCCAAATTTAAATGTACAACTTGAGAACTGCTCAAGATGCAAACAAAAATTCATTTTGATGAATTGATATATTGTCAATGATTATGAATTCAAGGGGGAGAACAAATTGCCATCACGACTGTCACGTTCTGTGCCCCGAGGAGTGGATTCGGGAGAGAGAAGGGAGTTCCGTTCGGCTCCCTTCTTGAACCAGGAAAGAAGGAACGTCGCTTATGCGCATGTATCAATTATCTACGTAGGGGAGTTCGAAGCCGATCGGTCGGAAAGTTCACCCGGCCAATGACCCTAACCTGGCCTGGGCCGGTTCGGCCTCCTAGACTCGTCTGTGTTTCTGCTGTAACGGCTGCCAAATGTCTTGTATTTTACGGGCCACAGAACTTCTGTTCTCCACGATAAAAAAGTAGCATTCCAGCATCGCAATCAGATTCTGTTAATTATTTGCTTCAAAATCTGTTCAGTTGAAAAGAGAAGATCGTGACACTAAAAAGAACTTCTTCCAGAGAAACCGTGCAAGACTGTAACTCCTCAAGCCCCTCCCCCCCCTCCCTTAAAGACCCTACCCAGTTCGTCACGGACTATCACTGGCATGCTGAAAATTTAAATAGAATTCCATACATGAAACACTGCCAGGCCGATAAAGATACACGAGGTCACAATTGTCTGAAATGGTTCCGTTTTTGAGCACGTTCTTATGTACTAGTATTAATACTTCAGGACTGTCAAGTACTGAAACATTGTGCTCAAAAATATTTATCTGTACTTACATAATTCAAAATTTAATTGAATTAACCCCAAAAAGCGCATGAAATAAAACATGAAATGTGCATATCTCGCCTTACAGCAAAATCTTCCACTTCAACGGAACGTACAGCGTGCTCCATAGGTTTCTTCCGTCGTTCAGGCAGCTGAGGAGCGTACATTTGGGGAAAATCGGGGACTGGTCCAATTTTACTAAGCGGAAACAGATGCGTGCAAACAAATGAGATGTGATGCCACCGACGTGTCATGTGCTCTCACAGTGGAGATGAAAGCCACCGCGAACACGTATCTCAAAAATACTCCCAGGATCGGAGACATCGGAGATTCGCCTCATTTCCTCAAGAAATATTCACTCAGCAGTGTTGAATTGAGTTGCCTTCACCCATTTTTACCCCCTAATGAATTCTAGATCGAGCCTTTACTGTAATGATTTGGATCGCATGACTCATCCTTTCCTTACAAGCATCAGCTTTCGCTTAGTGAAATCGGTTCAACCCGGACTTGTTTCGTATTACGTCACTCTACGTGCTCTCCGCAGCTACCTGAAAAGTGAAAGCGACCTTGCTACGGGGAATCTAAATACTTGCAACATTTCCGTGGAGGAACTGGTTCGTCTAGCAAGTACTGGTGCGTTGGATGGGCCAACCCATTTTTGAGTCGAGACGGTAGGACGGATTCCGCCAAAAGATATTCTGATGAATTGAATTTCTTTCATGGGAATGTACCTTAGGAAATCCAAGCACGGAACTGGGGGGGTTGCTCTGAGACGTAGCTGCTGCAAATGAGAAGTGTTTTAAGCTCGAAGAAATGCATGCCTCTTAAATTGGGGAGGACTGGTTCTGGGTTTCCGATAGAAATCTTTCATCTTCATCCAGTGCTTTTGCCTCCAAAGTGTCCGTGCTATGGTTCCCAAGCCCGCGAGCATTCGCTCAAAGGCCTAGAATACTAAAATAAAAATAATAAATAAATAAATATGCAACCGGAACTTCCCTGGCTCCCTCTTCGGAGTGGACAGAATCCCTAACTATGAGACTTTCGCGGTTTCAAAGACTAACGAGTGCATTAAAATGAGCTCCCCGTGGGATTCGATCTCCCTGAACCCATCGCATACGCACGACCCCAACCAGCTGATGTCGCCCTCGTCGGAGAGGCTTAAAATCGCGCCATTCGTGACCCTTTTCCTTGACTTTACCGGACCCTGGGCCCCTATCGTCTGTCTCAGCTCGGCGATCGTGACCTCGTGGCAACGTTTTAGTGGTCTCATTAGTTCCGACATTCAGGGTCAATGACACCTCGATCGGCAGAGGACACCAGCCCCCCCCCCCCCCCCCCCCCTATTTTACCCATAAGGACATTCTTGCCTCTCTCCTTTCTCGCCTTTATGGAAGAGATGTATGGATTTTTGGTAGGACAATAGGAATTTTTTTTTTACAGAGCGTAACCATGAGAATTCGTCTACTCCCAGAGGGCGATTCTGCAGCGCAAATTTTGGTCGATAGGATGCAAATTACTCCTCCGGTATCGGAATCTTTTGTCTGTCCTTACTGTAAGGAACGGCATTACCGTACGCTATAATTCACCTCGACCGTCCAGGAAAAAGAAAAGGACCAGATGCAGACTTTCCCGAACACGCCACCTTTCATTCGCATTCCGTTGTAGACCGTCGCTATTCAATCCCTTTTCCTTTTCTATTGGGGTTTCGATTCTCACAGAACTGAATGGAGGTCACGGTCCACAAAAAGAGGCTGGCCCCCCTCACCCCATCATGTTTTTCATGAAGGTAGATTTGACAACTCATAAATGGGATTTACTTTCGGCAGCAGGGGGCGTAGCTCAGATGGTAGAGCGCTCGCTTAGCATGCGAGAGGTACCGGGATCGATACCCGGCGCCTCCACTCCTTTTTTTCCCCTTTTACTCCAATGGCATCGCTGTACAATGCCTTTCCCTGAGTTATTTTATCGGAGAATACGAGTCAGCTTGCTCACCTTTGCAACGTGAAAAACTCGAGATGCAATGCACGGGGAATCCCCCGATCCTCTTGTGAAGTGGAGGGGAAGTGACAGGGTTGCCACGACCTATTTTATTACATAGGTACGGAAAAAATCCAGAACTCCGGCAACCCAGATAATCTAGATGCGGATAACTGTTATCTGTTTTTTCCTCAATTCGCACAGAAAGCAACACGTCATAAAATACGCCTAGGTGATAATCAGTTGAAAGAAATTAAATTTTCAGAGAGGGATTGGACTTTACGAGCAATCGTTGGCAGATCAATAGCTGAAATGGATTCACGTCTGAGAATGATCATCCCTGTCTGACCTTCAATTCTCAAGTTGCATTCTTTTATCCGAAAATGCACAATTTCTTCTGATATATGCCCGCCCATATATAAGAAGAAATCGTTCTGTTGCTCTCTAGGCCATGGCTCTAGGCCATGGCATGCAGTTTGAAGATCGACGGATGGGTAAGGCCAAAGGCAGGTCTTCGTGTCATCTCTTACGTCAGAGTTTCATGACGCTCACTGCCGGTTTCGGAATTATCTCCGCATGAATTTGAATATATATATATATATTTAATCTTTCCCGTGTGGCCAGTCCCAAAATAACACTGAAATCATTTATAGTCTGTCCTACTCGCTACGTATTTGTATTTTTTTACGAGATGCAAGAAAGATTCAAGGTGAAAACAGCTCGGAAGAGTAAATACTCATCGTCGGCTAACCTGTGATTTCATCTTCACTGAAAAATCTGACTATGAGCAAAAAATAATTGGTGATTTGGTATAGCTGGCACAATGACTTCACGCTCTTGTCAGTCGTGACGAGATGGTTCTATACTGTATATAAGCACCACCGTCTCTGCTCCGAAATGTAAAGCATCAATGCAGATGAGGGGGATTTTGTGTCCAAGTTGTGACTGCTAGCATCCGAGGCAATCGCTGCTTATAAACAGAAAAATTTACCTCCAAGGGGAGAAGTAAGACGCAGGGGAGGATTATGTTGCTCCTACACTATGCACTTCTGAGCTGCTTGATGGGTTCGTGACATCCACTTATAACTAGGGCTGTCACGATAGCAGTTTTCAAAACATCGATGCATCGGGGAGGGGGGGAGGAGGATTCAATCTTTTCTCGCCGCGATCGGGGGGAGGTTTGTCTTCCATCGCGTCTTGTCTCTATCAGAGCGCAGACCTCTACCCGTCTTCCAAAATCTCACGCTAGTGATCGGGGTGTGCGGGGAGAAGGTGTGACCTTGGCAGGCAGTAATAAAACCTACCATGCCTCCAACTATCGAAGATGACATCCATTCATCGATGCATGCATCAGGGCAGCCTTCATTTTTTTTAAATTGCTGTTGAGAATCAGTTGCCAAGCCCGTTCGCGTAGTTTTTTTTCTTTTTCTTCGTTCTACACGATCTTCTTTGGATATCGGCACCGACAGATAGAAAACCTGCCGATGGTGCCATACCGACAGTTGCCGAAAAATCGGTACAGCCATAGAATAAGCAACGTCCATGTAAGAAATTCACTTTGGGTTTGGGTTTAGGTAAAGAGGTAAAATGTCCCAGGGCAAGTTAAAAATTTAAAAAACGTAAGGGAGCATACTAAAGAGAAAGACAGGAATATAGAAGGGATTAGCCAATTTACGTTTCGAAATCAAGGGAGTATAAGAACAGTTCACTTTTGCAGGAAGCACCTTATGAGATCGAGCCGAAGACTGAATCTGAAGATAAAAAAATATTCTCGGTTTTTCCTCCCTCTCCTTTCCCATTTCTTGTCTCCGATCCAACATGTTTTGTTTTGTTTTTGTTTCCCCCCCCCCCCCTTCCCTTCTTTCATATAGTCAGTCCCAGTATTTTCAGAATTTGATCGTGACAGAAATTGCTCGCCCATGCGAGTCACGCTGCCTCCTCCTTTCCCCGCCCGGACGGACCGTATTGTACTGTACTCGCCTCAATCCAATGGGACATTTTCCCTTTAACGTCATTTGCCCGATACATGGCGATGGTCGAAAATCGATACCGCCAACCGTCGATAGTGGTATCGATGCATCGATCTATCGTGACAGTCCTACTTATAACCAATGGTGAAAAATAACAGCGGTAGAGGACACACTTTGTGCAAAAAAAGCAAAAAATTATCAGCGTCAAACCATATCCGATATCTCAGTGAAATTCGCATCATAATTTTTTTTTAGGGTTGCTATTGCTCGGAATAACATGAACGAAATTTTTTGAATCATAAGTAGTATGCGCTCCTCATAATTATTGGTTGGGGGTTACATAAAATTATCTTCACCCACAGGCTTTTAAGGTGAGATGGAAATCTCTAGGGGACAGGAATTGAAGCAAAGGGTTTGTACAAAACATGCAACTTCTGTTCATGAATTTCAAGGAAGTGAATTCCTGCAACACTGCACAACTGCGACGTCATAACAGTTGATGATGGCAAGAAAAGTACTTTCATTCGGTCTGTAGGGTAAAATAGTCAGTGATGAACCGGTTTTCAGTGTTGAGCCACAGCACATAAAAATTCCAACAGTTAGCTTCTATAGGCCCTGCAGTGTCATTAGTCAGTGTCATAGTCATAGGCCCTGCAGTGACAGGTTAGGAACATGCAAACATATGTCACTTTAGAGGGTTTCATGCTACAAATGCCGAGTTTTTTTAATTTCCCTGCGCCGTGGCCCATCAGTAAGACAGTATGAGAAAAAGAGACTTACATCGGAAGGCTGCTGAGTCGAAAGACGTCTCTGTAGTGGAAGCCCTTGGGGAAGGATCTGCCTGCTGTCCCTTCGGATCGTCCGAGTCCTGGAGGTCCGCCTGGTCTGGGGTCTTCTTTCTTTCTCCATCGACCTCGTATTCGAACCCGGCATCACCCCGAGGCTGTTCAAGGTCGCCTCCAGCTCGCTCACCACCTCCTCCTCTTCCTCCTCCCCATCTCGGATGAGTTCGGTCCGGATTTCCTCGTTGAAGCGTACTTTACCAGAACTCTCCCCCTCGTCTCCACTGTCCGCTTCATCCGGAAGACGATTCGGCCAATGGATTTTCTTCCGGTCACCGCCGACGGGAAGGCGGGGAGAAGGCACGGACGATTCCACCCGGCTCGGCCTGAGACGGCCTCGACCCTGCACGACCCCCGGGGGATCCGACCTCGCTTCATACGGCTGGTCTTCCTTTCCCGCCGCGGCACCCATGTTGTATGGAGGGAGCTACGCTGTTCGTCGAGGTCAAGAGCGACCTAGATCCTCAACTCGGGACTAAGTCCGTCGCTTGGTCGATCGTTCATCGACCAGCTTTCCTTGCTGCTAAGTGACCGAACACGTGTGAATGCATGAATGATGCCGATCCTGACGCCCTCGACCCATTTCCAGGGTTGTCCGAAGACTTGACATTGAGAGTTCTTTAGAGGTTATTTTTTTAAATGATATATATGCAATGGTGAATTCAACAATGGTTCATACGATGGTTCATACCACCACAACGGCCTTAGTCACAAGTCGGCTCATAGCTCTAACCTCAGCTCACGAAATCAACGAGGGAGGGAACTATTAATGCAAGAAGGGATACGACATTGAAGTCCCCTTTACTCACTTTTCAGCTACTGCAATCTTTTTGACCCTGAGATAAAATGTTATAACTGAGGAGCACAGTGAAGACACAAGTGACCGCGAACAATGCTTTGAAAATAGGCCAGTTTCCTCGAAATAACATTAGTAATGTTTTCTTCAAGATAGATGTTTACTACTTTTTTCAATTTGAAGGCTCTGCTGATAAAGTATTAAAGAGCACCTGCAAAATAATAATTTTTGCATTGCACAATGTAAAAGATCGTTAAGAACGTGATTATAATAATTTAGCACACAATGGTAACTTGCTAAGGGAAAATGGATGCACGACACTTCGATCGAAGCGACTGGACAGCACTGGTCCCCCCATCGATTTCCTATCCACATCCAAGGCTGATTGTACGAAACAATTACTGCGCCTAAGAATATTCCTGGAAGGACCCCGATGTCAACGGTGACAGCTGTGACATTCATAGGCAGCGACGGATCCATAGTGGGGGCACGGGGAGCGCGTGTCCCTTCCCCGCCCTTCCCCGGCCTTCCCCCCCTTCAGATCTGCAGGAAGAGAAGGGTGTGGTCACAACTAGTCCCTTATAGAGAAAAACTCAGTGCGCTCGAGAATTAAACATTTGCATATATCTGATCTTCCCACAAACACGATTATGAAGACGGACATCAACCGCCACAGAATCATTATGTGAGCCCACTATTACGCGCCAATTACGTGTATGTTGATGGGGACGATGCCGACAGGCCAAGCCGATACTGTCGGGCGACCCACGGGAAAGACCGGCACATAATTTTGCATAGTTCGAAAGTTCGTATGCTGGAAATAAGTTTTTTTTTTCGTTCGGTATAAAAAATGGTGAATGGGTCAATATATGTCAATAAGTTTGCCTCGTTGATGGATATGAGTTCGCATGAGATTTAGACATTCATGGCAATTGCATTAAGTTCCAGACACTGCATCAAGCATACCTCGTAGGTGTGGGTTCGACTTGAAACTACAACGTTCCACAGCTTATTTCTCGTCAGATTGTGGGAAAATAATTATCAATGGTACCTTCCCAGGGTTAACTGGCACGCAGATATAATGCAAGCGAACCATATGATTCCCCCCCGCCACAGGCATAATAAATATTACAAGATCTAATAATGCCTTGAAAAAGAAATACATGACCAAGATGCTGGTCCATGAAACCCATCATTTCTCAGAGACTTTTCCATATTTAATAGGGTCTGACGCAATGAATGTAATTTCACCAATATTGGAGGCAATACGAAAGAAAAAGAAACGTAGACAGCCCCCTTCCTCAACGCAAACGAAGAGAAATCTAAAGAAAATCGAGAAAAAAACTCGTTCTATTGATATCGATTGGTTCATCTGTAATCAATTGGGAAAAGAGCTTCTCGAAGCCATAAGCAAAGAAAAAGCCAGCCTAAATCATGAATTCTTTATGGAAGAAATGTTCGACGTGACCTGGTCGATAGGCAGTGGCACTGTGAAGGCGTTTCCTCCCCCCAACTACCACTACGGGGGGGGGGGGGGGGAGGGTTGCTGTCCATTTTTAATATCCAACTTCTTCTGGATGATTGCTTATAGTTACTTCACATCTTTCCTCTCTAGGAGTTCACGGATTCTTAAAGGGCGATCAACTAAAGGAGGCTTCAGCATTCGAATCTTATGGTTTAAAATCGAGGGCCTTTCTTTTATCATATACAGAAACGGATTTTTATGCGCTAATATAAGCTGATATTCTGGATATAAATATGCAGGAAGAAAGGTCAAAATATGCAAGCATATTTTTAAATAAGCATAAATATGCATATTCTTAATTCTTCGGAAACAGGCAATCGTAGTGTGCTTCTCCCGATTTCCCCCTGGAAATCAGGGGAAAAGAAAACCTTTTCGTGAAAGTGGATCAATCCACGTCGATTCTAATCCTTTTTCGACAGACAATATGTGAAATATGCGTGAATGTGTATGTGTCGTAGGGTTTCAGGAATAAAGGGGGATTTGAAATCTCCGCAGTGGGACACGCTTCAGGTTATCGCTCACGGGAATAAATAAAAAGTGTGCGGTTCAGTTTTAGTTTGCCCTCTCCTGTGCTTGAAGACAGTTTTCTTTTCAACAAGCGAGGCATTAGACATTAAGACATTTATGTCTTAAATGTCTTAAGACATTTTTGGATTCGCCGTTGCTGATAGGCATTGGTAACGCCGTCGCTTTGTTAATTCATTGGCTTGGACCTGCGGAAAGGCGCGCTGCGACTAATTTTAGACCCCAACTTTTAAGGATTAGGTTAAAAAAAAGTTAATACACATAATAGTTATTACTTTTTTGTAAATTGAGAGACAAGGCAGCACGCCTTCACGTAAAATAATGTAAAAAAATAATATTATTTTAAAAAATTTGAAAAAGCTTTAAATATTTGCTACTTTGGTGTACACATATATAGGAATTTACGGCCAAGGCAATGGATTAAAATTCCTTCCTGCCAGATCCCCTTCCTTTCTCCCCTATCCCCTATTAAATCTGAAAAAAAACGAACGCGCCTCTTCAGTTGTAATTGTGACCCTTTCATATGGTTCGCTGCGTTATGATGTGAGGATACCGTCTTTCCGAGTCGTTCTGTTACCGACATCCGTGAGATGAAAATTTTGAGAGATCGATATCGTACTTTCTCCCTCTTTTGTTACGCGCGATTCTTTCAAAGCGACTGGAACACCAGGTATTATAAGAAACGGCAAGATTGAACCACGATGCCAAACTTTTTGCACCTAACCGAGCCCTTAGCCTACTTCCCGAACTTCGCGAACATCGCCGCACCTCGACTGCTAGGCTACAGAGCACTAGTTTTGAACTTGTTTTTTTCTTTGTTCACCGACCTTGGGCCTTCCATCTCTGACTACCTTATTCCATGCATGCATTCTTTCTTGGAAACCTGGCTATTGAAACTGCATGATTTATGACTGATGAGCTTGGCCTACGCAGAGCTCGTTTAGCAGATGGCTCACGTAGCCTAGCATAGGCCGATTCTGTTGAGAATCACCCAGAGCGGAGATCGCGTAGCCTGGTCTACTCTCAGCGCTCTGGGCAAACTGTCAAATGAGAACTGTAGACGGGAAAGCGGCTATGAAGTCAGACGCACCAGACAGAGCAGAAAACCAGGTTCCATGCGTCTTCACTCGGGTTTTTCCTTGTTTTCCCTGTGACGAAAATAACCTGGCCCTGTAGATGCGGTAGGATGCGTCAATATTAAATGATAAAAAGGGAGGTCTTCGCCTAAGTGAGATTGAAATATATCAATATATTCAACAATTCATATTTTTTTAAAAACAAAGTTGCATGCCAAATTCATAGAAGCCTTGAGCTATACCGATAATAGACGGAAAAGGCCCGCAAAAATAGTCTTCCTGTCATTCGAGTTTCACATGGATACCGGATGTGAAGGAATGAATAACGACAGCGAACACTTTACTAAAGGGGAGAAACTGACGTCTCGGAGGCCCAAGGTCTAGATCCTATATTCCTAGATCCTCATGGGTCAAGAATATAGGAGGAATAAAACTTGTCTAAAAAAATATAAAAAATAGTACAAATTAGGTGTGAAGACAAGTGAGATTAAAGATAATAATAGCAACTTCATAATAAAAAGGCAAAAGGTGCGTTTTAAAAAGGCTAAGACACATTAACTGAGGTCGTCTCAGGATAGCAACAGGAGAGAGAATGAATAAGAATAAGAAAAAAATGGAGGGGGGGGGGGGGGGGGTCACTGGGATTTCAGGACCGGTTTTAGCATTCCTATCCAGGCTATACCTGTGCTGTGTGTTGCAGATTCTCCAGCAAAAGCCATGATACAAAACACAAAGCAATTCAATGGAACGTTTGGTTGTGGGATTTTGCATGCACTCTGGTAAAGTTGTGTGCAAGGGTAATGGTTTTTGCAGTGTATCTGATGGTCCATCCTATACCTGCGATGAGGACAAGAAGCTCTACCTGAAGCATGCAAGAGAAGCTGTTAGATTTATGAAGGCTGTTAAAGGGATGAAGGGGCCCTCACTTCCAGTGTTTCTGTGCAGCTTCCATCTCGTCAAGGGGTACTCTCCAGATTACAAGCACTCCGTGATTTTTGGAGTGGTGCGCACATTCGTCCTTGGAATTGGGTCTCCAGTTCAGCCCCCAGCGCACGTGTCCACTGGCCGGCCGAGAGAGGTGGATAGGAGGCTATCTTATATAAAGCCTTCATCTGAAGTCACCCGAGATTTTTCCTGGATCTTTAGTAAAGGAAGGGAAGCACTGAAGAGCAGCAGAGTGGCATTTTTTTCATCCTGCTATCTCCTGTGCTCTTGCATGGCCTCTTTCCTCAGTAACACTATAATCATTGGGTGTTGCTGTCACAGTGTACGTGCCCTGTTGAATGAAAAGATACAGGAAGCTGAGCTCCAACAAGTGGAGATGGCATTTGGGAAATTCCGATGCCAGATTTCAGTCCTTTTATGGAGAAGAGTGGGTGTCCTTCAATGTACACATCTTGGACCGTTTGGACCAGAGTGTCGGGGATTGGGGCCCTTTGTGGGCCACTTCTGCTTTTCCATTTGAAGGAAATAATGGGCATCTCAAACGTCTCCTTCTGGGCACTCACGCTGTCCCAAGCCAGATAATAAAATTGGCTATGCTTGTGAGAGACTGTTGTCAGAGGAAAGGCACTTCTCAAACGAGCAAATGGAAATCCGCACGTTTTGGAACTGGACTCACGTGCGAGAAGTCATATAACAAAGAGGGAATGTCTTCGAGTTTGCACTGCACTTAGTGGCAGTCGCCCCATGAAAATGCAGTTGCCAGAATAGCTACTAGTTCAGGATCCAAGGGAAGTGAATGTGAAGAGTACGCTTATCAGAGAAGGCGTTTTGCGAATAATATGATTGGGTCGACAAGGTCTCAATCTGGAAAAGTCAGGCGATGGAATGCTATTCTGAAAATTTGCAGAAGGCTAAAGCAGTTTGTCATTGTGCAATAGGTGCTTCCTGTACATGGTAAATCATGTATGTAGTGTATTGGGCGTGGTGTAGTCCTGCTTGAGCCAAACCAATGAAAATCCGTGAGGATGCGATTGACCCACTCCCGTTTCCCATCGTGTTAATGCAGCGGTCGAGCAGACTGATGGCCATGTACCCAAGTTATCTGCCTGTGTGATTTTCTATCCGTGTGAGAAAATGTATGC